>JAJMDO010000130.1:0-55692 GCA_030573635.1 Blastobotrys ciferrii
GGGGTCTGGGGGTGTGGCCCAGAGAGACGGGCGCAGGGGGGTGGTTGGTTGGCTTTTATTTATGCATTGCATCTGAGCGTTTTAAGATTGGCGATCGCTGCATGCAGCGGGATTATTATGTAAGCGCTTAGTCAGCGGCGATTAGGGCAGATTACAGTTGATCGGCGTTTCAGGGTGAGACAGAACAAGATGAAAATGGCAGCTCTGCTTGCGATGATTGGAATTGCGACAGTCGTAGGGTACAGCACTTCGCCGTATTACGACGGGAAGACGGACGTTCCGTGCGACACTGCGTCGAACGTGTTTGTGCCGTGGTCGGGTCTGCGGGTGCAGCTGCAGGTCGTCTACTCCGTGCCCCGCGTGTATGCGATGCGCATGACATACTGCTGGCGGGGCTCTGAGTATGGCCTTTCGTACGGCATGGCCCATCTGGAGGAGGACCAGGACACTGGCGGGAACCTCGACCAGTGGGTCAATTGGCGGTCCGTGTTCTGCTTCGACTCAATCGACCCGTCGGTGGCGGGCTGCTACCGGCTGGCGCGTCGCCCTCAGTTCTACAAACGCGACACCATCTTCCATGTGCCCAACACCTTCATCGGGGGCCTCTTCAAGTGCGTGCCAGACACCCCCTGCGACCGGAACCATCACGTGACCCCGTACCTGCCGCTGCTGACAGACGAACCATACATGACCTGGTTCCGGCCCCGCAACACGTCGTACCCAACCCAGCGGATTCCCCTGCTTTACACCCCAGACAAGTACTCGTACCTCTATCCCCGCTCAGACGTCCCCTTCAACTGGCACCATGAAATCGACCTGAACGAAGATTACCCCTAGCTACCACAATACAGATCGAATTAACACACTAAATTTCTGGCTCTCTTCGTTCGAGACTCTGGGCAACGTTCAAGCCTCACAGAATCACGTGCCGCCCTAACCCAGATGTGGTTTTACTGGGGGCACGCCCCCAGACCCCCAGGGCTCGCTTCGCTCGAGGCCGGGTAGTGTTCTCTTCTTTTTCTATTCGTTGAAGTCTCGCGAGAGCCACGGGATGCATGATATTCTAATCCGGAATTGTTTTCTGGGGGCACGCCCCCAGACCCCCCGGGCTCGCTTCGCTCGAGGCTATGGGTAGTGTTCTCTTCTTTTTCTATTCGTTGAAGTCTCGCGAGAGCCACGGGTTGCAAGATATCCCAACCCAGAATTGTTTTCTGGGGGCACGCCCCCAGACCCCCCGGGCTCGCTTCGCTCGAGGCTATGGGTAGTGTTCTCTTCTTTTTCTATTCGTTTAAGCCTCGCAGAGCCACGGGGGTGCAGGGGCCAGCCCCCTGCAATCCTAACCCAGAACTAGATTTCTGGGGGCAAGCCCCCAAACCCTCAGGGCTCGCTTCGCTCGAGGCTTTGGGTAGGTTCTATTCTTTCTATTCGTTGAAGCCTCGCAGAGCCACGGGGCCAGCCCTCTGCAATCCTAACCCAGAACTAGATTTCTGGGGGCAGGCCCCCAGACCCCCAGGGCTCGCTTCGGTCGAAGTTATGGGTAATGTTCAGTTTTTTCTATTCGTTGAAGCCTCGCAGGGCCACGGGGTTGCAGGGGGGCTGGCCCCTGCAGTTCTTACCCAGAAGCGGTTTTTGGTGCCCCGAGAATCAAGTTGTACCATTTTATAGAAGTTCTCTTGTAGGGTTCTGGCAAGGCGTCGCAGAAACGGTTTTGGAGATCAGTTTCAAATCTTAGAAAGGTGTCTCGGTAGCTTGGAGGCGGAGATCTGCAGGTCGATCAGATGCTGCGCGTCGAGGTCCACCTGTAGAGTTAGACGTTACTTTTTCGGTTAACTGGTGCATAAATAAGAATTGCTATGGCAAGTCACAACAACATGATTTTATACCTTACTCTGCTTTCATTTTCCAGAAAAGTAGCAACTCGCATTTGGTTTCGCAGCCAGATCTCTGAAATTTGCCCATAACTGCGCTAAGTACCATTGGACATATTGAGTAAACATCTCCTTTATTTTCCAATAACCAAAAAGTCAAGTCCATAAAAAACATTCTTGGGTTCGGATTGCAGGGGGCTAGTCCTCTGCACCCTCGTAGCTCAGCGAGGCTTCAACGAATAGATGGAGTTGAATTCTATCCACAGCCCCGAGCGAAAGGACCCCTGGGGTCTGGGTGTGTGTCCCCAGGAAGCTGTCATGCCTCTAGAAACCTCCTTTGAGCTAATATTCTTCTCTCTTGAACAAGTAGAAGCAATTGAACATAACCGGAGCCTCGAGCGAAGCGAGCTCATGGGGATTTTGCGGGAGCGCCCCAGAAACCTCTACTGGGTTAGAATTTTCTTGAGCCTTGAACGAATAAAAACAACTGAACACTACCCACAACTCCGAGCGAAGCGAGCCCTGGGGGTCTGGGGCGTGCCCCCAGAAAACGTCTACGACCGTGTGTGTTACTCATAGCCTGATGCGAAGAGAGCTCTTCTGGGTTAGTAATTCCCGAGTCTTGAACGAATAAAAGCAATTGAACATTACCCGAAGATCGAGCGAAGCGAGCCCAGGGGGCCTGGGGGCGTGCCCCCAGAAAAACCTATATCTAGGCTGCCGACAGCCTCGGGCAAAGCAAGTCCTGGCAATTGAGTATTCATTTACGAGCGTGGTTCTGGGGTTATTGTTGTATTTATTATTACATCTCAAAGTACAGCTGGCGACAGTTTACAGCTTCCCTTCTGACATCACGCTTGGGGTCACCGAGTGTAGTTTGGAGGGAGTGGATGATGAGCTTTCGGAAGGGTTCTAAAGCTGGGCCTGAGATGGTTTGAGGGAGAGCGCTGAGGCATTTTATGGCGGACACTCTGACACTCGTGCTCTTGGCTAGTGTTGCTTGGAGGAGTTTGGGAATGATTGTATCGATGTGTTGCTGGAGCATGTCAGATGAATCTATTAGAGTTGCGAGAATAGTGTCAATGGCGGCTTCTTGGACTTTTGAATTGGGCAAAGTTAAGGATTCTAACAGCAGAGGCAGGAATGTGGGCAGAACTGGAATTATAATCTTGCTGGGCATGTATCTCAAGACGCCAGAGAGAGCAGTAAGATAATGGGCTTTGTTCTTCCCAGCCTTGAAGCCGTCGATCAGTTTGGGGACGATGAACGAAAACAGTCTTTGTTTGTAAAGTAGCCGGACAACGAGTCCGTTTTCCTTACTGAGCGTACTGTCATCGTAGGCAAAGACTCCAAACACCTTGCCTGCGTTTCCGCCAATCGCGTCGTCTGGGAGGACGTCTATTACATTCTGTACCATGGAGATGCCCGTTTGGTGGTTCTTCAAAATTAGGCCCTTTGCAACATATGCCTGGACCTCAATAGCGCTCAGGTGCTCTTCAACTTGGCGCATTGAGTCGTCTGTCATATTTAGTGGCATGTTCCATCGAGAGTTGATTTCATCAACGTTGGTAACCCATTTATTGCCAAGCAGGGTTAGAAGGCGTAAATACCCAGCACGTTCAAACACGTTGTGTGTCTGGTTAAGTGTTGCTGTGAAAATCTCCATTAGTTCAATAGGTGGCGATGGAAGGGCCAAGTCTCGGGATATAGGTGCCAGTGCCATCAGAAACAGCTGATACAGGTTTGAAGGGTCCGAGGTTTGGGTGAGCAGAGGGAGTGCAGACGACGAAATGTCAGACGACTTCCCAAACACAAAAACATCAAACAGATCATTCATCAACTGTTCATGCAGCGTTGTAGATCGCGAAATGAGCAATGATGAAAGCTCACCAATTGCGTTGATGACCGCGTCGTGTCTGAATGGGGCAGTCTTCTCTGCCTTGATTGCTTCGGTGAACAATGGGAAGAGAATCTTGTAAGCATAGTCGGCCACTGCAAAGGACTCATCATCGTCAGAGAGCTTCTGAATTACGGCCAGCAGGGTAGAAATAATTGCCAGCGGATACCTGTATGTGCAAGATGGAGATTTTACCACCACATCCAACTTTGAAAGTAATCTGATACACAGTGATTCGAAAACAGGCCTCGATGCCGACAGAGATGCCAACGACGACAGAATAAAATCGATCGAGCGTTTAGGTGATTGGCTAACAGTCTGTTGAGATTCTGTTTCATCATCTGGAAGTTGTGCAAAAAATGCTGGGAAAGTACCATTCCGAATAACATCGGGATAATCTCTAGAAATGCTTCGTAGCACCAGCAAGGCTCCACTGGTCAAATCTTCATTTTCCTCCTCCAAGACCGCAGTGCCCAGATATTGAACCAAAAGCCCAACTTCTGAATGGTCGACAAGATCACTCAAGGAACAAAGGATGGCAATACCACGGACCGCCAACTGTTTCAGACTCACCTCAGACTGAGCAGACCCCATCAGGCTCTTGGAAAACAAATCGATTAGTTGATCCTTGTAATCTAACAGTAGATTACCCTTGCCCTCATTTGGCACCTGTTTAGACGACTTCATCAATTCGCAAAGTATTTGCAGAATACCCCGTTGAGCCGCAATGTTCGGCGAGTCCTTCATGAGCAACTCATTGCACACAAACGTGCTTAATGAATGAAATGCCTCCCTACTAGAACTTGCCACACAAGCACAAAGTTTCCCCGCCGGCACAGCAAACTTGGATTGAGGGTCCTGGAGCTTTTCATGAGATTCCTTTTTAACAGCTTCCACATAACTGCTAACCTCATTTCCGCTGCTCAATTTCGTACCCAGGGAACTGAGAACTTTCATAGCATATTCAGGCACCTCATCTTCTGACCCATGAAGAATTTCATACTTCACATCATCCCATATTTCCTGCCAGTTTTCAACAATAGATTGGGTTGAAAAGTTCTCTATACAGGCCGTTGTTGACTCTAATGCATCGATCTTGACGCTTTCAGAACTCGAGTTGAGCTTCTCAATCAACCCAGGAAACACATCAGACGCAAACAAACTGTTTGCTGAAATGCTCTTTCGAAGCGCCGTCTTAAGATCATTGGATGTAATTCCATAGGGGTCGTTCTTTGGAGGTTCAAAGGTAATTGGGAAATAGCAAAAAGTAACGTCAAACATATCCTCCACATGGTTACTAATGTCCATTCCACTGAGAATTCTATAGGATATTTGGAAAGAAACTAGTAAGTTCCTTGGATCCTTTTCCCCCGATGTTAGGTTAACATAGGTCGATATAAACTTTTGGCTACCCTTTGCCATCCCTTGCAACTCCTCTAGAAGCAAAAACACCTCATACCTCGTATTCTGTACATGTCTCTTCATCACGACGTTTTCATTCAACGAATCTAATATAGTATCCAGATTTGTCAGCACACTGAACGCCTTCATCTTAACAACAGCCTTAAGCCCAATTGCCACTTCCTTAAGACAATCCTCATCCGTCAGCCTATCACAAAGGAAACCAACAATAACATTGACCTGCTGCTTGGTCAACTTTTCCTTGGAAAGCGCACAAAGAGTCTCAACGAGACATAAAGTAGCTTTTGCTCTGGTTTCGCCCTCATCCTCCACTAAATAATCTCCAAGAAATTGCACCAAATCAACCAACCGCGCCTTGTCATTCTCCACAGATTCCGCAAACGCTTGTATTATCTCTGCATTATCATCTCCTGATCCTATTATATATCGGTTCACTGCGTTCTGATCCATGGTATTAACTAGGTGCCTGCGAGTCTGTCTCACGGAACCCGTTGGGAACTTACATCAAACACTTCCACCACCAAAAAATGTTCAGCAATTTCACTCTAACTAGTGGTAGTCTTTTTCATCAAATCATTAATACTATTCTTCTTTTTCCAGAAAAAGGAGCAAAAAGCGTTTGTTCTGCTTCGCAGCAGGTCATTTCATACCCAACCCACGGCGAAAACGACCCAGGGGTTTGGGCTTGAAGAAAACCAATTCATCTTGCAGAGCTCTTACTTTTTGAAAAAGCGAACAATAAGTTTCGCTTGGTTAGTAAGATTCTTCTTTTTCCAGAAAAAGAAGCAAAAAGCGTTGTTCTGCTTCGCAGAAGAGTTGGGACGCAAACCTTCCGCGAAGCGGGACCACGGGGTCTGGGGGCTTGCCCAAGCAACAACCATTTCACCTAGCAGTGCTCTTACCTTTTCAAAAACAAACAATAGGTATCGTTTGGTTAGTAGGATTCTTCTTTTTCCAGAAAAGCAAAAGCGTTGTGCTGCTTCGCAGAACACTCGGGTCTAAAACCTTCCGCGAAGCGGAACCACGGGGGTTTGGGGGCGTGCCCCCAAATAAAATATCCCTAAAATTTGAAAGAAACAATAAATACGGCGACAAAAATGAAAGATCTGGGGTAAGGAAGTGTCGATTGTAAGATTTTGCAGCTGGTCTGCCAGGTTTGGCTGGTTTGCCCGGCGTGCATACATGCATCTCTATGCGGCCGGAGGACCGATGACGACGAGTGGGAAGACGCAACGCAGCTAGATTTTACACAACATAATACTGAGAGAGAGGAGTAGCAGAGCATAGATGGCGTCCAGCGTTGCCCGTGTTTATGCTGACGTGAACAGCCACATGCCCAGGAACTACTGGGACTATGGTAAGTGAACAGGACGGTTTTTGTTGAGTGTAGCTAACGGACTGTGTTAGAGAGCGTCACGTTCAGTTGGGGGAGCCAGGATGACTATGAGATTGTCGAGAAGATTGGTAGGGGCAAGTACTCTGAGGTGTTTTCCGGCGTGGATCTTGCGCATAACAGGAACGTGGTCATTAAGGTGCTGAAGCCTGTTAAGCGAAAGAAGATCAAGCGGGAGATCAAGATTTTGTACAACTTGGCAAATGGACCCAACGTCATCACTCTTCATGACATTGTGAGAGACTCGCAGAGCAAGACGCCTGCGCTGATCTTTGAAGCAGTTGAGAACGTGGACTTCCGAACCCTTTATCCAACCTTTACAGACTACGACATCCGGTACTACATGCATGAGCTTCTTAAGGCCCTTGACTTCGCCCACTCAAAAGGGATCATGCATCGGGACGTCAAGCCGCACAACGTTATGATAGACCATCCCAAGAAGCAGCTAAGGTTGATTGATTGGGGACTGGCTGAGTTCTACCATGCTGGAACTGACTACAACGTTCGGGTAGCGTCCCGTTATTTCAAGGGCCCTGAGCTGTTGGTTGACTATCAGCGGTATGACTATTCGCTGGATCTTTGGTCATATGGTGCCATGTTGGCATCTATGATATTCAAGAAGGAGCCATTCTTCCACGGAAACTCCAACACTGACCAGTTGGTCAAGATCGCCCGGGTGCTCGGCACTGACGAACTAGACCGTTATCTCGAAAAGTATAATATTGA
This sequence comes from Blastobotrys ciferrii, assembly GCA_030573635.1. Classification (NCBI taxonomy): domain Eukaryota; kingdom Fungi; phylum Ascomycota; class Dipodascomycetes; order Dipodascales; family Trichomonascaceae; genus Blastobotrys; species Blastobotrys ciferrii. The sequence goes on from JAJMDO010000130.1 coordinate 7,307, forward strand.
GTTGGGTCCGGAGTATGAAGACATGGGCACCTATGCTGCCAGACCGTGGAGCAGATTTGTCAATGCAGAAAATGAAAAACTCGTTTCTAACGAAGTGTGCGATCTCTTAACCAATTTGCTGAAATACGATCACCAGGCACGATTAACTGCTAGAGAAGCTATGGCCCACCCCTATTTCGACCCCATCCGTGACCCTGATCAGGAAATGAAATAAAACAAAAAACAAAAATGGATAGCTTCTCTTAGAACGAATACGTTGTTGTGTTAATATATATTTAATCGAAGTCAATCTTTCTCGTGTCAAATGTGTCCTTTCTTGGCCCCGTTCACCAAGGGTCGGATTCACCGAGGTGTTTGTAACAAGGGCTAGTTAATGCTCTCACAATAAGCGTTCTTTTTTTTTTTTTTTTTTTTTTTTTTTTTTTTTTTTTTTTTTTTTTTTTTTTTTTTTTTTTTTTTTTTTTTTTTTTTTTTTTTTTTTTTTTTTTTTTTTTTTTTTTTAAACCATAAACAGTAGCTTTGCGAGGCTGCATCCATAGAATCTGATAGATCTCAATACTCTGTACCTGAAGGCGACCGTGCCTCCAAACACCAACCCTCAGTGTAGAGGAAACGGATTGAGTTTTTCTGCGCAAGAAATATTCGTTTTATGTAAGGTTAGAGTAATTTCCATTTTACGAGACATAATTGGTCTGCGATTCGAGCAAATTTGTCTTCAGTCTCCAGGAATGCTTTCTCCATTTCGGTGCGACAATGTTGGAGTTTCTTTGCTTCTGATAGGTATCGTCGTCTGTTCACTGGAGGGGTGTTGTTTGCGATTTGTAGAATAGAGGTGAAGTAATAATATGCCGAGAGTAGATGTTGCTTTTTAACTTCACGGTTTAGAAAAGCTGGCTGAGACACTTCAATTCGCTTCCTGGTAAGCAGATTGCATATTTCGACTGAAGCAAGGTATCTCATTTGGTAATCTGTTAGGACAAGGTGGGAAATGCAATCGTGACAGTAAACGACTATGGATGTTTTCATCGCATGTGAGAACTGTTCATAGAACCATTCAATTAGAGAAGCAAAAAATGATCTTGCCGCTGCGTAGTAGTTCGTTCTTAAAAAGCCATCACATGTTTTTATCAAAGTAGGCATAGCTAGTTTAGCGGTTTCATCATCACATTTCCACAGTTTTAGGTGGCCTAAAAGAATCCTTCCGGCCTCCAGACAGAGGTCTCTTTCCAATTGGCTCCCTGTATTTAACAGTACAACAATAGACTTTACCCTCCTGATGTCATCATCTTCGTATTCAGCCATATTATCAATCGACCACCATGGGCTTTCATCAGCTTCCCGTTTTCTCGGCTTAGAAACAGTCGTCTCACTAGACATTCTAGACCGAGTCTCAAGTTCACTTAGTTCAGCTTGCAGGGCAGCCAGTTCACGGACTTTTTGGTTATATCTTCGCCTCCAAAAATAAGAAGGATCATTCATCCTTTCCAAAACAAAGGTAACATAATCTAGTTTTGATGTCGTTAGTCTACTAGGCTCCTTAGAAGCTCACCAAATAATAAACATTGCAAGTCCAAAAAAAAAAAAAAAAAAAAAAAAAAGCATCCCTTACTCGCGGAAAGACGTGCAGGTTCAAAACATATCACATACCTTTGACAGACATACCCGCTGGTTGGTTTCGTTTAATGACAATCGCCTAGACAATCTATTAATACTACCCCTAGAATATTGATCCAAAAACCTACCAAAGCGATCTTCAGGCGCACGTTGTGGTCGACGTCCATGAAAAGGTTAGTTGAATCGGACGGCAACTAGTTCGGGTGGCGATAAGTATCGCTACACCCCACAACATTATCCTCGGTATTTTTTCACCTGCTTTGAATAATAGAGTGAATTATATACGCCAAGGGTAGCGCTTCCGGGGGCACGCCCCCAGACCCCCTGGGTCGGCCTCGCCGAACTTTGGTTCCAGATTCTATGAAGCCAGTATCTTTTGTCTTTTCCAAACAATACTGGTTCAACCGCTTGTGGCCCGTAGGCTAACGTTTTTACGTTTAATAGATACAAACGGTTGGTTCGCTACCTTATGACGCGCGTCCTGGTTATGAGCCTCGCAACGTGCGGCGTGGTGTTGACGCGTTGATTTATGCTGGGCGACGCGTTATGAACGAGGCGACATTATTTCTTGACATCGGTAAAAGCACCATGACAAATGAGCATGGACCGGTGACTGGAAGCCAGTTAGAACTGGATATGGATTCTATGACTACAGGGACTCTGGAAGAGACCCAAAACGGGTTATTGATGATGCCAAATGAAGAAACCCAAGAGGAGAGCCTTGATCAGTCGAATCAAGAGCCAGAGTCGGTGTTTAGTAAAAGTTCACTGCTCAATGATCTGACACAAGGAGTCGTCCATGATGGTAGCTCAGGCTCAGTAAACAAGTCATCTTCCGAAGAAGCTTTCTCTAGTAGTTCTTTGTTGGCTGGTGTGGCTACGAGTAGTGCTGAAAACGGTTCTGACTTGGATATCGTTAGTGCGAGCAATGGGTTCTCTTCCAGTACTCTGTTAAATGGGATCAGCGCTGTCGACACCGAGAGTGCGAAGGAATCGGAGGCAAGCTCAGCAGCCACCGGGTTTACGACTAGTTCGTTATTGATGGGTATGAATGAGCCAAGTGCTAGAAGCGAGGAGAGAGCTGATGGAGGCCTGAACAGTTACAGTGACGCTCGCTATGAATCGATGATGCAGGATTCACGCACTTATGACGGTGAAAGTCGGACCTTCTACACTGCTCGGCTAGCTAGTGGAAAGGTTGTAAGTATCTACAGGGGTTATAAAAAGCAGAAAAGTGACCAGTTTCATGCAGAAACCTGCCTTGGGAAGGGTGCAGAAGGTCAGGCTAGAAACTTCTATGGCATTCCTATTCACAAAATGCTTGCTGACCTTGAAAGGCAAAAACTCGACAGGTTGGCTGATACCAGAACCACTGAAGCCCCTAAGACTGTGGCTACCTCGAAACAAAAACTGTTGTCTGAAAAATGGAGACCATCTAAGTGGATTGACTTGGTTGGACCGGAAAAGGTGCACCGGTTCATGTTGAAATGGCTAGTAGCGTGGTCATCTGTTGTCTTTGGAACTACTCCGCCCGATGACAATCGTGGGTTGGAACGTGTAGATGCGCTTGGTAGGCCCCATAAGAAGGTTATGTTAATCCATGGGCCACCTGGAATAGGTAAAACTACTGTGGCTCATATTTTAGCCAAACAGGCAGGTTATGATGTGGTTGAAATTAATGCGAGTGATGAACGGTCTGGTCCTCAGGTGAGAACCAAAATTCAAAACTCTATGAATAACCACAGAGTTATTGGCTCCGGAAAGCCTGTCTGTATTGTTGCCGACGAGATTGAGGGTGCTGCGGAAAGCGGATTTATTAGAGTGTTGTTGAACATGATTGAATCTGATTCAAAAGCGCTCAACCAACGGCAGCAACATCAACAGCAGAAGAAGAAAAAGAAGAAGAATTCTCCAAAGCTTATGCAACGCCCCATTATCGCGATCTGTAATGACTTATATGCTCCCAGCTTGCGGGAACTGCGCAATCACGCTGAAGTGGTATCTTATACAAACATTTCCAATCACACTATGGTTAACAGATTGAGAGATATCTGCCGAATGGAAAAGATAGACCTAGAGACCAGTGAGCTCAAGGAAATTGCAGAAACTACCCAAGGAGATTTGAGAAGTAGTTTGAACATACTGCAGTTTGGAATCACCAGAAATGCAGATGGTTCTGTGGCGAAAAAGGATTTGAACAAGAATTGGGCTACTCTTGCCAACCGTGTGTTCAAAAGAGACAACACGGTGTCTAAAGATATCGATGCCAAAGGTGTCATACAGGAGATTGATGGGTATGGTGAATACGACAAACTAATGAATGGGTGTTTCTCTCTATACCCAAAGATTAACTATAACGATGATATGATGTCAAAGCCATGTGAACTGGGAGAGTGGACCCATTTTTATGAACAGCTAAATGCCGCTATCTATGGTTCACAGCATCCGGTTGGGCATTATTTAAGTCAGCCGATCCTTGCTTTTCACTCATTGTTTAGCACTCAATCCATGGGGAAACCTGAACGGGCCAAGAATGATTATGAAGTGTTTGAGGCGGCTAGAAGAAACAATGCATTGTGCAAGGAATTCTTGTCTTACACTAACACACAGCTTCGCCAGATTTTCGATATAAAATCTGCTGCTATGGAATTATCCCCCTATGCATTGCAGATCATTTCACCAAACATTGACACGCCCGCTACCATGAAGCCTGCCGAAAGGGCTAAAGTGAAAAATAGTGCACATGCAATGATGTGTCTCAATGTATCCTTTAGACGAGATAAACTCGAGGGTGGTACTATTATTTACCGCATTGACCCTCCGATTGAACAATTGGCTAGCTTTGATCAAGATCAGAGACAGATCCATACAGTCGGAAAGTACACAACGCGGCAGGCAATTAGTGAGGTTATCCATCACGAGAAGGCCAAACGCAATCAACAGCTTGCCGAAAAGAGGCCAAATAACTCGGAAGCTACAACTGAACCAGTCAAAAAACAAAAAGTTCACGACAAGAAACAGAAGAAGGTCGACTTCTTCGGAAGAGTAATTGAGGAATCCATAAACAGTGAAGGCGGTGTTGAAACAGAAGTCAAGGAACAAGACAGCCATGTCTGGGTTCAGTACGTTGAAGGGTTCTCCAACGCTGTCAGAAAAGAGCTTACTTGGAAAGATCTGTGGTCCTAAGGTAGCTATGTAGAAGTATATTTATTAATTCCTGCTTTCAGTATTACTAGCTAATCCTCACGTAACAACTGTGCTTAAAACCGTTACAACTAACCAAACTCTTCTATTCCATGGGAGGGAGCGTGAATTAAGTACTGTGACATCAATGTCCCATAGACCGGCTCTGCCGAGTCTCAAAAACGGAAATGTCTCGTGGAGCACTTTTGCGTCTTTCCTGGCATAGTCCTCACAGGACGCACAGCTTGCTACACAACAGTATAATGCTTGTGGAAAGCAGTTGTCTGGCTCCAGTGTTACAGGGGTTTCGTAGAGTAGTCTAACCAAACAGTTAACTTGGTTTAGGTTTCGTTATCCCTGTGGTAAACAACTGCAAGGAAATAAGTTAATCGATCCGGATATAAAATAACTAGGGGGGGTTGAACTTTCAACCCTTAATTGCTTCTAACGAAGATTGTTCATCAACAAGTCCAAGTTGTAGCACGTTGGCATATAGTATACGCCGGCAAAAGGTATTATCAGTAAAAAGTATTATCAATGTAATTAATTCTTTTGGAAAGATTAACCGATTAAAGAATTTATGAAAGTTTCGCATGGTTGATAAGCTAATTCGCTTCGCCGCGCCGGGTAACGGTAAGGGTCCGGTCCTGGAAGTTATTCCCACAAAATAACAGTCAAGTGTTTCAGGAGGACGTCGCCAAAAGTGGTTTTTTTATTCTACCAAAGACTAAGGCACTAGAGCTGCTATCTGTTTGTTCTGCTACTTGGCCCATTTATTACGACATTATTTAATTGACGTGGATTGGTGCTTTTTGTTTATTTTGCCGATAGGCGGCCACGCGAAGGGCTTGTTCAACTGTGAATTAAAAGTAAGCTATGAGTCTGGAGCGAGTTGTGGCTATTCTAACTGTATTGCTAGCTTGTCAATCGCCAAATTATCAAAAGTTTCACCGTGTTCTGTCCAGATATCGCCCGCTACAGCATTTCCGACTGGTTGATCATTTCTATCTCTTGCGTAAGTTTGTGCTTTGTCTAGAAATGTTACGCATCTCTAATCTGATATGGTTTAGGATGGAGCAGGAGTATCAATTCCCTGGCGGAGGGAATAAGCAGCAGGAGTCCGAAAATGATGGTGGTGCAGGCATGGGCTCGACACTTAGGTCCGGTACGAATGGGCATGATAGAAACCTTTCTCTACCGAGCAATACGCCGTTGCAAAGAGAGGTTTCTAACAAATCACGGCCTACACGAGCAGCAACGTATTCTCGGCCAAATTTTCGAAAGTCGAATAAACCCCCCATTGCCACGCCTGAAAATTGGCAACAACACAGCCCGCCGCCAACGATTCCACAAGGATTAGCTATAAACACGACCATGGCAAATACATCATCGTATCCCAAAGCCACCGCGGTAAGCACTCCGACATCCGGAGAATTCGATGTTGCAGCTCAACGTAGTGTAAGTGGCCCTGCATCCAGCGCAGCTACCACAGCTACTGCCACGGGCAGTACGACAAAGCCACAGCAAAAATCTTCAGATCCGAAAACACCATCTGAGTACGCATTGCATATTTTATTCACACAAGTAAGTTGTTTGGTGGATCAGCTTTGTCTTAGGTGGAATACTAACCGTTTGTGTTACTTAGTTTGTCCGATACGCGGAAAGAAAGTTAACCCTATGTTTGGGGTATTCTGCAGATTCGGAGCCAAGGATTCATGAGATCCTTGGCGAAGGTAATGACCCTGCATTTGACAAAATTATTGCATCATTGGGTTATATTGCCCGGCGTAAACCCAAGCCGGTCATCGATTCTGTTATGTTTTGGAGAAAGTCAAAGTCTGAGGCAGCTGCCTCTGCAGCGGCTCAGGCCAATAGCAACCCTTCCCCAGCCAGCCATTCCCGTGCCGGGTCAAGAAGTGATGTAGCAGAGCTCTCGTCAAGGAATAACAGCCCTTCTGACCCCAGAGAAGCAGCGGTTTTGGCCGACAGGAAAAGTTTAATAAGCATTTTTATCCTCTGTCGGGTCCTTATGGAAGTGGTTAAGCAGACTCCCCCTGAAGTACTTGGCGATGATTTGAGTGAAAAATTGGAGGAAATTGTTTTCAAGCAGTTGAGGTCCGCCGAACCTGACTTGATTGCGGGGAGTGCAATCAGAAGAGCAAACTGGAACCTATTTGCCGAACTTTTGGGCGAAATGTCCCGGTCACGGTTTGTTAGTGTCGGTGATCGATTTATTGCTGATTTGGAAAAGGTGCCACAAGTCGTGTCCAAGGAGAAGGAAGTCGGGGTGCAGTTAGTAATTCATGGTATGCGCTATTTGAAATTATCTCTGTATCCTATGGATATGCTCGAGGAAACTGCCAACTTTTTAGAATCACTTGCAAAGTTCTTTGCTCGGACACAAAACCATCGAATCAAAATTGCCTACACAGACGTCATTTCACAAATTTTGCTTCCAATTGCTGATGTGGCTACGGCGGAGTTGAATTATCCCGTGTGGGTTGAGGCTATAGGGTCCCTTTTTGGGAAAGCTATGGAGCTGCTTCAACGCCCAAAAGCCTGGCATAGTGCATTTTCTTTGGCCACTACTTTACTTTGCGTCGCACCGCAGGAGATCTTCGCAAAGCACTGGATGGCTCTCTTTGAGTCCAATGCCTCTAAGCTAAAAGATAAGGCAAGTCGAGCAATGTTCTATACTGGTGCCGCTAGGTTGTTGTGGGTGTTCATGTGTCGTTGTACAGAGTCATTGAACAATACTACCAGAAAGCTGGAAATTATCAGTAAGTCAATTTTAAATTCCAGCAGCAAAAAACTTTGGACGGTTCCTGATGTCAATGTAAATCCCCCTTGTATTTACATGATTAGAGTGGCGGCCTATGGGTATAGGCAGCATGTGTTGGAGAATATGCTGTTTCAGTTACTGCATAATAGTCCTTCGGGTTTGATAGAGATAACATCCTTGGACTCAATTGTTCCAGAAAGGGCAATCATAGCCATCAGGTCGTTTGTTCTCATTCTTGATGATTCTGAATCAGGTGAACGCCCTCCGTTCCCGACTGACTCTGTTTTGAATGGCCTACTAAACGATCCAAAATTGAGAAACGCACCGAAGGTACCAAAGCCAACTGGGTCTTTCTTGGAATTCTATGAAAAGTTTAGCAAGGCTGTTAGCAAGATGCTGATGATGTGTGACGCTATGTTGGGTCCGCAGGCTAGCTCCTCGGAGGAAAAGTCAACTCAATCTAAGACACCAATGAGCGTATCGTTCCACTTTGGAAGTGATAGCTCTTCTCAGAACCAAAAGCAATTGTACTCGGAATTGTTTTGTACGATACTGGAAAGTGTTCCATGGCTCAATGCTACGGATGGCTCCTACAATAAGATCATTGACACATTGTGTCGTAACTGCATCCATGGCACATCCAAGATCGCCACCAATGCCTCCATTGCTTTGAAAAATCTTGCGAGAATAAGGGACACCAGGAGCATTGTTGTCATATTTACGAAGTTGTTGTTTTCATTTGATGAGAAGTTGTTTACGAATTATGAATCCTCCCTGGCGTCTAATAATGATTATGAAAGGCTACTACGAGTTTATGTTGAGTTACTTGAAATTTGGATAGAAAAGATCAGGGCTGCTAGTTCTGAGGCGTCAAGTGCAAACAACCTGTTTTCAAACAAGCCCGACACTGAAGATGATTCTGGAAAGCGAGGCGATGATGCGATCTTGAACAGCTGGTGGCCTTCCATCGAGGAAGTTGAAGGTAATGGCCTTTACTTTTTGTGCTCACAGGATCGGGCTATTCGTCATCTTGCTATCCGGATCTTGAGACTTACCACCGAATTTGATAAAGCGATCCGCGAGCATGAAGAGCATACTGAAAAGACGCATTCGAGGAAGCCATCCAAAAGCAGTTTGGCGGCTCCACAACGTTTAATCACCTTTTTGGAGAAGGTCGATATCGGCGAGTTGTTTGAAAAATCTCGCCCGGGTGTTATATTGAGCATGCCAGAAAGGAATAGGTTGTCCAAATTGAGTTCGAAGAAGAAAGAGACGCTTCTTCGTGCTGCGGAATCTGATTATGGTGTGGATACTGCTCTGTGGTTAAAAGCATTCCCTCAGTTTATGAAGGAATGTTTCGAGAATTACCCTATTCCGGTAGCAATTGCACGTAATGTGGTCTGTGTCAGGTTGGTCCGTATGCATGATGCGGTATTGGAGTTTATGCGGGTAGAGAATCCAACTGCGGGTACTGTTAGCACTCAAAATCTTGGGTTCATGTCGAAACAATCTATGAGGACGCACCATGAGGTCATTGTGGAGCAATGGAGGAATTATCTAATTGTTGCGTGTTTGACAATGACGTTGACGGATGAACAAAAACTACACGTTCCGGATAGCCAATATCAGCATGGCCGAAAGAAATCTGTTCAAAAGATCACTATCCATCATCAGCGTATAACTTCCGTGAGATCGGTATTCAAAATGGTAATTCCATTGTTAGGGGTTGATCATCCTACTATACGAGATGCAATCATTACTGGCCTGAGTTGTATCAATGTTAACATTTACAAAGCGTTGGTAGAGTGCATAAAGCCAACTATTGATAACTGGAGGCAAGAAACACAAAAGCCTGGCACGCATAAGATGATCAATCCTGGATCAAGAAGGGACCCAATAACTGGATACAGGCAGGATAGAATCATTACTGAGGTAGCTCACGTTTTCAAGGTCACCGCTCATTATCTTAATGATTCTATGATTTATGAAGATGAATGGATTGTGACTGAGATTATTGCATTCCTCAAGGACCTGAGAGCATTTTTGGCTTTAAGTGAAGTACAGACCAGCTGGGAGTATCAGAGGTTAAGGAGATACTTTTGCGGGATAGTTGAGGGTATTTTCTTGGGAATTAACAAGAGTGAGGCTACCAGAAAGCATATTTCATTTGACACGCGCATGAAATTCTTTACTCTGATAGAGGAATGGTGCTTTTTCGGTCCCAAGTTTACGCTGGCACGTGATCGTGAGGCTATCATGAAGCAGTCAACTTTGAATAGCACAAAAGATTCTAGAGAGAGAAATTTGATCTTGGCCTCTATGGAGCTGGAAAAGAGGAAATCTGAAACTACAGTAATAAGCGCAATGGCTGCATTATGTTATGGGCCAATTATTGACAAGAAAGAGCAAGCTGAAGGTTCTGATCAAGCGCCTCTCGAGTTTAATTTGGACGGACTTTTGAAATGGATTGACACTGTGTTGTGTGATAACCGAGAAGAATTGCAGCAAATGGGAAGGAGTGCATTGAAGAATTTGTTACTGATGAATCCTGACTGTCCTCGTATCTTCGAAGAGGCTGTGGGTAATTGTTACCGAGTGTTTTATGCGTTGGAGACGGCTAGAAGCTATTTTGCTACCGTTGCCGAAGTACTTCTGGAAAACCCAGATTATCCATGCGATGTGAGACAGCCACTTACTTTAGGATTGTTCAAAAGTGGAGATGAAGACTATGAAACTAGAGCACTTGCTGCGCGCTTGTTAGAAGCTACAGAAATCAGATTCTATGGCTCTAGTTGTATTCGCGAGTTCAAGTCTAGTATTACTAGCAAAACCATGGTCATCTATAAGCGAGCACTGTTCAACCTTTCTACTCGCTTTGCAACAGATCATTCAGAAGATGCCTTTATGATTTTTTCAGAGCTGACAAAAATGTTTCACCGTGTCAGCGATATGTCTCGTCGAGACATTCTTGCTGTTCTGTTGCCTTGGGTTCAGACTGTGGAGCTAAAGGTGGAAGCAAATGATGACCCAAGCCCGTCTGCTATAATGGTTATTTGCAATCTGCTTGAAATCACAGTGGCTTTTAGTGACCGTATTCAAAATGAGGTTGAAGCACTTTGGGTCGCTTTGGCTAATGGAAGGTATCCAGGGAACATCAAGGTGGTGATTGATTTCATCATTCATTGCAGTCTGGCAAAGAGAGATATTGGGCTTGTAAAACAATCCAGGAAAATCATGCTTTACTTGACTAGTACGGCCGGTGGGTACACTCTTATTAACACCTTGCTAAGTTATTTGCGTCCGAAGCATATGATTCCACAGCATCCAGAACCGCACGATTTGAGCACGGCAAAATCAATGTATCCACACGTTGCTGATTTGTCTGATTTGCTACCCAGGACAAAGGAAGCCACATTCTCTTATGGCCAGTTGGGTATGATATTTTTGGTAGATTTGGTTTTGTCTCCTCAGGCGGAAATGTTGAAGGATAGTCTGCCGGTTATATTGCATGTGGCATTTGTACTTTTGGATCATTACCTTCCAATTGTTCACGATCAGGCAAGAGAACTGTTGGTACTAATTATTCATGCATTTGGGTCGGGTGAGTCTGGCGCCCAGCTTTGTGACCTTCTTCGACATAAGGATCCTCAATCTTATTGGGCTTATGATGACTTGAACAGCGGAAAGGACGGTGCTCGCACGCCTGTGGCAATGCATCAATTGGTACTTGATGTTTTGAAGGTTTTCGAGGATTCAATTCCAGGGATTCAAAAGCTATGGGCTCGTATTGCCTTATCGTGGGCAACTACATGTCCAGTAAGGCACATTGCCTGTCGATCATTCCAAATATTTAGATGTCTTCTATCATTCCTTGATCAAAGCATGCTGGCTGATATGCTGGCTAGATTGTCCAACACCATTTCCGATAACACTCCTGATATACAAGGGTTCGCTATGCAAATCTTGATGACTTTGAATGCGGTGACAGCAGAGTTGGACTCTGAAGAGCTTATTAACTTCCCACAGCTCTTCTGGGCTACTGTTGCTTGTTTGAGTTCAATGCACGAGCAGGAGTTTGTGGAAGTGTTGTCAATTTTGGAGAAGTTTTTGTCCAAGATTGACTTGGATTCTCCAGATACTGTCTCTTGCTTAGCATCTACTTTCCCGCCCAAATGGGAGGGCAAGTTCAACGGACTGCAAGAAGCTGTGATGAATGGATTACGGTCTGCTAATGCATGGGACCCTACATTGCGTGTGTTGGATAGACTGAATCAGCTGCAGCCGAGTGAAATTGTGGCGGGGCCCAATAGGTTGGTGATTGCCCTTGCAACAAATATCCCTAGGTATTTACATGCATTGGAGATTGGTGAAGTTAGTTCGGATGTTATGGCATCAGCTGACAGGCTGAGAGAAATGTGCGATGAGCAGAATTTGGTAGGGCTATCAAGAATATTGATCTCATTGGGCAAAGGAAGATTTAGAACCAAAAAGGACTTCCTCAATCAAATAGCTCAGGCTATGCGTCAACAATTTTTCCCTGATGCTGAGGTCCCTGTTCTGACCTTCTTTTTGGGAATTCTATCAAACAAGACGCGATGGGTGAAGGTAGAGGCCATGGAGATGCTGAAATTGGTTTTACCAATGGTAGATTTACAAAAAGAAGAATTTGCCGGTGTGGGTGCGGATATTATATCTCCACTTTTACGTCTTCTTCAGACAGATTTTGCTGAACAGGCATTGTCTGTCCTTGACGAAGCGGCTAGTATCCCTGCGTCAAACATGGATAAGCATGTTCTGAGAATGAGTTTGGGCAACAGAACCATTCGAAAAGAATATGAACGCACTGCAACAATGTTTGGTATCCCTGATGAGAGCGGTTGGGCCGTACCGATGCCGGCCATTACTTCTAACCGAACAAGAAATAATGTCCATGCTGTGTTCTACACCTGTGCCGTGGCAAACAACAACGAAGGTTTCGAAGGGGAGCCTATATCTGCTGATGAATTCCAATTCCACAAGGAAGATTATGGAAACAACGCAGATGCTGATGGTGCTTCTATTGCGGAGGAAGGTTCGCTTAGCCATATGTGGACAACTCTTGATAACCTTGATTCATTCTTTGCTCGTGATATGAAGAAGTCTCCAAATCATCCGTATCATGAGCACACAGTGTCGGTGACGGATACTGATGTAAGTGCTGATAACGCTATTGACCCGGTTGATTCTGCGCCACAAGTATATGACAAGAAGGTATCTGTCATTTTGAATCGATCACTGGCAAGGACCCCCTCGACTACATCATTTAAAACTTCCCTGGCCGACTCTTTTGGGAACACCTCGGCACATAGAGGCCTGGGCGTGTTTTATGGCAACAGCAATACAAACCAGTTCCATTACCCCAGATCACGACGCCGTGAGATCATTGACTTTGGCAAACAAAGCGGTCTGGGCCCTATCACTGCTTCGGGCTCTGGGCTTGATACTGCGGAATCATCCGATGTTGACACAGAAGAAGAAAGGCAGTCATCGAAACTCAAGGGAATATATCTTCATGATCCCGATTCATTTGATACTATTCGGTATTCGGAGGATAAGCCGAATGCAGCAACTCCCGGAGGGCTTTCCAGTACCAGCTCCAATTCTCCGCAGGGGTTGGTTGGAGCATCTCCCTATATGTCTGAATCTAGCCGTGAGCAATCCTTGCCGCGTCAGAATACTCAACAAGCCCAAGAAAGTTCATTCAGATTAGAGAGCCTTTTGAAGGGTGCAAGCAGTATTGGTAAAAAGAAGAAGCACCACAATTCCGATAAAGACAAGGAAGACAAGAAGGATAAAGATAAGAAGGATAAGAAAGATAAGAGCAAGCAAATAACTTCTCCCACGTCTAGCCAAACTTATCTTTGGGATTCTTCCAATGTTACTTCATCGTCATCAAGTAACAGTAACTCACGCAAGGATAACAATTCGCATCAAACGTTCCAATTCCCGCCACCTGGGGCTAGATAAAAGTTTGTTAATTATTTATATGTTTAATACTAAAACTAGCTGTTTTCTTGACCAGTTGTATAATTGTCTCTTTGTACGCAATGAGTGGGTAGTCTCGGTCAAATTTCTACTACAAGGCCGGAGCATTTTCTATAACAAACCATTGGATGGGGCACTGGAGAATTTCAGGAGCTAGTGTCTTCTGCAACCTTTTAGTTTCCAAAGTGTGTTATTCCCTGGGCGGCGAACTGGAGTGTTCAACTACTCAACTACATTGAGGCGTTTTGTTTAGTGTTCTAAGACAGCAACCATCACTTAAAGAATGAGATAACGAAGTGTCTTTAGGGCGTGCCCGTGACATCAGCAACCCATGAACTGGATGCCTTACTACGATTTCGTTTTTCCGTAAAAAGAAGCAATTAAAACTTCTGAAAAGACCGGCCTATGTCCAAATCTCGGAAACCGACTCAGGGAGGCTGACGGGGTGCCCCGGAGGACCCCTTGATAATTCTAAATTAACCCATTATATTTGACCTGTTATTAATAACCTACTAATCAATAAAAGTTTAGTCGGAAACAGAAACATATCCAGTATCGTCGTCATCATCATCCATGTAGCTCTCGCCTTCCACGACATCATCCTCATCCTCATCATCGCTGACTGTCAAAGCGTACGACTTGGGGGGCGCTCTAGTGCGAGAGGTTCGAGCAGGTTTTGGTGTTGAAGAGGCCATTTCAGCCTCCACCATATCTTCATCAGAATCATCGTCCACCGGTTTAGCTGCCTTCTTTGTCTGACTAGCTTTACTCTTGGGAGCAGCAGAAGTGGTTTTGGTGGAAGTCTTTGACTTAGCCGTCGCCTTTGGCTTACTTGTTGGAGCTGAGCTGGCGGCAGTAGAAGAGACGAATAAGTCATCATCATCATCACTCAGCCCAAGATCATCAAACACGGACTTTTTCTTAGGGGCAGACTTGGTAGCTTTTGAAGAAGCCATCAGGTCACTGAACAAATCGGTTGGGTTGCCATCAAATCCTGCCTTCTTCTTGGATGATGGAGGTGAGCCAAAGATATTTGATACTCCGCCCTTTCCAAAAGTGTCTTTGCCCTTGCTAGTGCCAACCTCAGGCTCCTCGGATGGCTTCTTTTCAAGATTCAACTTGGTCTGCTTAGGCTTTGCAGTAGTCTTGGTTTCTTTAGGTTCTTTCTTGACAACCTTCTTCTTAGACGCTCCAGGAACAAAGTCATCATCGTCATCGTTTGTCTTCTTCTTTCTTCCACCAGCTTTTCGGCCCTTTTTGTTAGTCTTGGATCCAGCCTCGTCAAGAAGAGCGTTACGCTTTTCCTCGTCTTCTTCCATAAACTTTTCCCAGCCAATCAAAAAGTCGTCCAAATCAATGTTCCACAGATCCTTGGGTGACTTTTTGAGAAGATCAGTAAGCTCGCCTTCCTTGTTGTCCCGCTCCTTCATCAACTTTTCGTATCGCTCTCTAGTCAGCGACCAAATAGCCATACCAAGCAAATAGTCATAATTGGCGGGTTCAGGTTTGTTGACGGTTTGATCCTGTTTCAAGGCCTGGGCTTCAGGGTCATCCTCCTGTTCAACAAGAATGTCAAGTTCGGTCACGGTTTCATCCTCTTTAGAGGGTTGATAAACCGGTACACCATCCTTACCGAACTTGGGGAACTTCAACTCAGCAAGCTCATCCATAAGATCAGCCTTTTTCTTGTTTGAGACACTGAACTTCTTTTCAACAATCATCTTGATGAATCTTGCTTGTTGGGATAGCTTTTCCAACTGGTTTCTCAGACGCTCGCACATGTAATCCTTTCGCTTCTGATAATATTCCAAACGGATGTAGTAAAAGTCCGAAAGAACTTGCTCAACCGTGTCATACTTCTTGATGCGGCCCTGTGGATCGAATGCCACCATGTTGGCCAAACTTAGGGTAGTTGTCAACTTGAATCGTTTGTACAAGCCCTCAGCAAGTGCATTTTCCATTTGCTTGTGAGTCATGGTAACAACAAACTTAATACCAGTTGTGTGCTCTTCGGTGAAATCTTCAATCCACCCACTTGTATCTTGCTTATCTTTCACAATGGCGTTCAACAGGTATTCCTTCATGGTCTGTGTCCACATGCGGGCTGGAAGTTCGGTAATTTCAACAGTCTTATCGTCAATCTGTTCGATTTTGCCAGAAATCTGAAACTTGTCGGCTGCAAGCCTCTCAACAGTACCACCCCAGCCTCTAAACCATGGCTCCATCGTCTCCGGTTCCTGGCCATCCATCATCCTTTTCAGGTTGTGAACGATATCAACCGGGTTGAATGGTGGAATGCTGGTGGACCAACCGGTACCAATACCTTCAGACCCATTCACTAGAACCGTGGGGAGGATGGGAAGATACCATTCTGGCTCTACGGTAGACTCATCGTCATCCATATATCTGTACAATGGATCGTCCGCGGAATTGAACACCTTTCTAGTCAAAGAGTTGAGCTCTGTGAAAATATAACGAGGGGCAGAAGCATCCTTTCCACCCAAGGCTCGCGAACCAAAGGAACCCTTGGGCATCAAGAAATTCAAGTTGTTAGAACCCACAAAATCTTGAGCAAGACCAACGATAGTTTGATACAACGACTGCTCACCGTGATGGTATCCAGTATGTTCAGACACATAACCACCAAGCTGTGCAACCTTGATATCCGTACTCAAGTTTCGCATGAAACAACCGTAAAGAATCTTTCGTTGACCTGGTTTCAATCCATCGAGCACAGACGGGATGGAACGGATGTTGTCAGCCATGGAAAACAGGATCAATTCTTTGTTGATAAAATCTGAGATTGGAATATCCACCAAATCCGGGTCCAAATGGGTACCAGGCTTGAAAGCGCGCAACCAATCCTTTCGTGCGTCAGCCTTCTTTTTGCCAAAAGCCAATTCAATCAAATTCTTATCTCCGTCTTGTAAATTGTGAAAGGTCTTCAAATGCTTATCCAACTGCGAAAAGTACTCTCGGCCTTCAGTGTTTGGATCTGACGTACCCAAACCCTTGTAGTACTTTTGCTTCCAGACACAGGTCTTGCCCTCAGTATCTCTCCAGTGTTCGTACTGTGGCATGGTATAGAAGGGGATCACTCGCTCCACTCGCTTGCCTCTCATTACAGAAACCTTGACGATGGGTGTGATGAATTCCACCAAAAATCCTGGCAAGTCAAGAAGACCAGGGAATGAAGTTTCCAAAAAGTTGATAATCAACCCCTTAATATGACTTCCATCATGATCCTGATCTGTCATGATCATAATATGACCATAGCGCAGTCCGTCGGTGGAAGAATAGTGCTTCTTGTGCTGCAAACCCATGATTTGCTTGATAGCTTGTATTTCAGCATTCTTCATAATTTGGTCATGAGAAGCTTCTCGGACATTCAACAGCTTACCACGAAGAGGGAATACGCCATAGTAATCTCTACCAACCACTGCCAGACCAGCAACTGCCAATGACTTGGCTGAGTCACCCTCTGTAAGAATCAATGTACATTTATGACCCTCTCTGGTACCAGCTTTATTGGCGTCTTCCAACTTGGCAAAAGCAGTCAGTCGCTTTTTCTTGCCTCCATCAGAACGTTTAAGCTCCTTATCAGCATTTCGCGTAGCAATATCCAGGACATTGTCCACAATTGACGTCTTCAAGACCCTCTTTGTGAAGTCATCGGAAAGCTGACACTTACTGCCAAATTGAGATGACTTGGTAGTAAGTTGTTCCTTGGTCTGAGAAGTGAAGGCCGGGTTTTCAATTAAACAATTGATGAATAAAAACATATTGTTTTTAATCTGCACAGGCCGAATTGGTGCTGATTTGTTCTTCTTTTTAACCAAATCACTAATCTTTCCAACAAGTTGATCAGCAATATAGTTCACATGCGTACCACCGGAAGTTGTTGCAATGGAATTAACAAACGACACTTGATTGAAGCTGTTACCATCCGAAACAGCAAACGCTATCTCCCATCTATCGTTGACCTTCTCATGAACTATAGTTGGCTTTGGCTGTGGTGTACCATTCTCACCCTCACCGTCGCCCTTGTCGGGATTCTGCTCTTGCAAAGCCTTAACGTACATCTCAACGTAGTTCTTGAAAGACTTGATCTTGAGCCGTTGTTTGTTCAAATTCACCTTGATCCCTGGAAGACAACCAGCCAAATCATAAACACGTCTCATTAACACACCAAGCATATCATCATCAATTTTGTCCAAATTGAACTTGGTCAAATCCGGTTTGAATGTGATTTTGGTAAATTCCTCATCCTTCTTCAACGCAGTAATCTTGGGCTTCGTAACTTTATCCATATTGTTGGTCCAAGTCTGGACATACTTTTTCTTGTTCGTCTTGTCCGCCGTCTCCAGCTTGAATTCAGTCGAGAAGATGTTACACAGCTACCAAAACGTTAGTAAACCATAGCACTCGAAAAGTCTTTCCTCAGCTCTGCTTTGCTTCTTTTCTGTTACTAGTCGACTCGCCCCCCAACTTCGCCGAGGCTTGACAAAGAATTGATCCGAGTCGAATTGTATGGGAGGAAAATAACATGAATTCACGTACCTTTGCACCATAACCGTTTCGACCACCAGTAACCTTTTTCTCGTCGTCATCGTAGTTACTCGAAGTAAGCAAATTACCGAAAATGAGTTCGGGGATGTACATGTTCTCCTTTGTATGCATTTCTACAGGAATACCGCGACCGTTGTTGTAAATTGAAATGACATTGGCTTCGACGTCAATGTCAACATTAAGGGTATCCATATTAGGGTCGCGGATCTTGTTGTCCGCAGCATTAACAAGCAGTTCGTCAAAAACCTTAAACAAACCAGGCACAATCGTCACGTCCTTGTACACCATTTGGTTGGTATCCTTATCAAAAATCCACATCTTACTCTCTGTCTTCTCAACAGACCCAATATATGTATCTGGTCTTTTCAGAACGTGCTGTAGCTGAGTCAAACGCTGATACTGTGAAGACGCGCCACCAGATTTGGCCTTCCCCTTACCTGTCGACACAGGTGCCGGTGAAGATTCTTCAACCTCTTCGTCAATGCTCATCTCATTCTCAACGCTTTTCAAAGGCTTCTTGCGACTCTTTGGTGGAGCTTTGGTCTTGGTGGCCTTGGCCGCGCCACCATTGCCCTTGGTCTTCTTGGACGTCACCTCAAAGTCCGATCCATCATCATCATCACCACCAAGAGAGAAGTCGTCGGTGAACGAATCGTCCATCACTGCTGCCGCCTTCTTTCTCCCTCCAGCTTTCGGAGCAATATTCTCGTCCTGAAATGATTCGTCGTCGTCCGAAAATAAACTCATAGCCTAGTCTTGACGCGTTTGGACCAATGTATATGTCAAGGCTTACCAAAAACGCGTCTCACCTCCCTTAAAATATTCCGCCTCGCCGTTTGTTTACTTCCTCGCGTCAATGATCGGCACAACTTACATTTTTCACCGAACCCTAACCCACTTACCCAGCCTTACATTCACAAAATCTACACGATCAAAAGGCCGTATCGTAAGCAGTTCCTTTGATGCAAGTCTTCTTTTTCCAGAAAAAGAAACAAAAAGCGTCGTTCTGCTTCGCAGAAGAATATGGGATATGTTCGCTATATTCACAATTCCATGAAGCTGAGCAACTGGAGTTGGGTCGCTTTAGGAGCGCGACCCCTAAAACACGACCTCCTTGTCCAGAACACCAATCCATACAGACAAATCACTTAGAGGTATTCTTCTTTTTCCAGGAAAAGGTCCTGCAGGTAGCTGCTTCTAGAATGTTTTTTGGGGGCAAGCCCCCAAACCCCCGTGATTCCGCTTCGCGGAAGGCTTTGGGCCCTATCCTCCTCCTGCGAAGAAAATGGCTGGGTCCGGTTCGTCTGCGAAGCAGAACAACGCTTATGCTGCTCTGCTTGGCCGAACCGAACCGAGGGTTTGGGGATGCCCGAAAACACTCCTTCTTTTTCCAAGACAGAAAGAAATACCATCAATTTATTTAATAGTACTGCATTCCTGTTTCTCAGGGAGCAATTCGGTTCGGCCAAGCAGAGCAACACTTTTTGCAATAAGCGTTGTTCTGCTTCGCAGAAGAACCGGACCCCACCAAACAGGGCCAGCAGGCAGTGGCGAATTTCCTCTCAGCATTCCCTAGCCTCCTAAACTAAGGCGCTTGCTCCTTGGTGGTTTCCTCCCGCAATCGCATCTATTGTTTAAGTTTGAGATTAAGCTTGAATTGTACTGGTTCGGATCTATTCACTTCGTTGGCCCGCCCATATATGCATTGAGCTCAGATGTCAGGTTCCCTGTATATACGTATATATACATATACGTACAAACCATAATTATAATACCGTGGTATGGTGGAAATCTGGCGCTATACCACATGCAATATGATTGTCACTTAATTAGCTTTCAAATGCTTGAATTATGGATATATAATATGTTTAATTTTGATATATAGTCTTCTCTCGACATTAATTCTGGACTAGTACTCTAATATAATAGATTTAACGAACCGGACCCCAGCCATTCTCTTGGAAGGAGGAGGATTGGGCCCAAAACCTTCCGCTACCACAGGGGGTTGGGGGCATTCTAGAACTAAAAGCGATGTCATGCTTCGTGGAAATCGCGGGTCAGCCAAAGCCTCAGCTGAAGATTTAGTTGCCATGGCAACGCGGTGGGGAGTGGGGAACGCACGGAGTCTTGAAGTTAGGATCGATTCGGATACGAGTATAAAAACAGTTCTCAGGTCACGCTTTACCCATCACACATCCTCTCCCGCAAGAATAATTATCCCGAGGAAACACAAGTCAACTGCTGGTAGGACACACTATGGTCTTTCTCCCTACGTTTCGAAATTAAGGCCGAGTTCCGAGTTGTAGTGTGCCACTATAGAATACATCAGTCTGTAGCATTAAGGCGAGGCTGTAGTTTATGTCCAGAGGTAGTGAAGTATATAATTGGTCGCCGAGAATCCCTTCGAATTTACCACCGGATAGTTGTTGCTACGACTCACAATGATCACGCGGGGTGCCGTTTATTTTTAATTTTGGCGGGGGCCCGTTAAAGCCGCTATCTATGTACCCCACATCAGCAATTCAACTGTCCGATTTATTTTTCTCTCGAGCTCGGAAGAGCTTCGGCCTTCATTTTATAGCTTGAGCACCTTTTTGATGCTTCGCTATGCATATGTGCAAATCCCTACCTGATAAAGTAACTAATGTAAACCATCACTTTCGTACTATGTTTTAAGACAAAGTGTCGATCGTTAGTACATTCTACTGCAACATTACAAGACATCTTCAAGGATGCCACAATATCAATTGCTTTATTTAGTACAAACCTTAAAACCCTCGAAGCCCACTATGTGCATTATGGGCTACCAACAGCTTTCAACACTGTATAGACCACTTCCCTTAACCCCTGACTGCTGACACCAATCTCACATTATACTTTTCCTTCCTATCTAGCCCCAAATTTAAGTAGAAAGTTCAAACTTCCGAGGTGTCACAGCTAAAAAACTTCGAGCATTGAACCAAAATACCTGCGTTGAGATTTATGGCATTAATTGTAGTCTTCGTTCCATAAAAGTGCGCATTTTGTCTAATAGCATTTCTCCTCTTTCTGGCAAAATGCGCAGATTGGCTACCCATATCTCGGCGAAGCCGACCCTGGGTGTCTGGGGGGCGTGCCCCCAGGAAACATGCTATTCGATCAGGATTGCAGGGGGCTGGCCCCTGCACCCCCGTGGTTCTGCGAGGCTTCGACGAATAGAATTGAAGGTTACCCATACCTCGGCGAAGCCGACCCTGGGGGTCTGGGGGCGTGCCCCCAGGAAAAAACTCATCAGTCGTCTCACTTTTTTCGAACAAAGAGACTAGTTCACAGGACACCCCAAACTTGGCAAAGCCACCTGGGGGTCTGGGGGGCATGATTTGAGATCGATGAGGGGTCAGATTAGCACGTGAGGGAGGGGGCGGG
This sequence comes from Blastobotrys ciferrii, assembly GCA_030573635.1. Lineage (NCBI taxonomy): Eukaryota > Fungi > Ascomycota > Dipodascomycetes > Dipodascales > Trichomonascaceae > Blastobotrys > Blastobotrys ciferrii. The sequence continues at coordinate 28,884 of JAJMDO010000130.1, forward strand.
CGGCGCGTGCGCGTATGTATTGGTAGTGACGAGCTTAGTCAGCCGGATCGGGGTAGGTCAGTCAGGTGCTCACGGTTGACCATCAGAAGCAGCGAATATAGAGATAGACGGGGACAGACAGCCAGACGAGTAGCAAGCGTGCGGACGACTTTTGGTAGTTAAAGTACAGTATTGCGTAAGAGCTTGAGCGAGTTGTACCGTATACAGACGACGACTGGTTGCGGGACGTGGTACTATTTGTGTACTTAGCGGTACTTGGTTACAAAAGTTGGTAGTTTCGATCCGCCTGGTTGGTTTGATATTATTACACACGCACGCCTTATAGAGTATTCATGGGCCGGCGCACGAGTGACCTGCCAGACATTCTGCGTCTCAATCTGCCTGGGCTCTCCAGGGTGGATCCGAATGATAAGGACGCGCTTTGCCTGCTTTGGAACATCTTTTCCAAGTGTGGCACTACAATTGAGAATGGTCGGCGGTTAGAGAACATTTCGTGGAGGCTGTGGAATCGGGAGGTGCTTGCTGAGGACTGGGACCAGCCTAGGAAGCTTACCTTGCATCAGCTCGGCCAGCTGCTTGATCTAGTTTCCAGTGCGGCCCATCCTCCGGCTCATGCTGCACAGAAGGAGCATGTGCGGTCCAGTCCGAAGCCCACGGCGCCCGAGGTGGACTCGAGCCCGAAGCAGCAGCCGAAGAACGACCACCACGATCACCGTCACCACCAGGAACAACAACAACAACAGCGACAACAACAACAGCAGCAGCAGCAGCAGCAGCCACAGCAACAACGACAACAGCAACAGCAGACGTCTTCTGTTGAAGAGCCCAAACCTGTGCGATCCAGAGCACCGTCTCTGTTCCAAAAGACAAAGAAGCCGTCACCAGCTGACAAGCTCTACGACGAGGACGACGACGAGCTATCATCGGACTTCCCGTCAGACACCGAAGACGAGGACGAGGAGTATGAAGAGGACCAAGACAAACGGCTTTCGTACAAGCATCGCTCTGGAACGTCTACCTCGATTGTGCGCGGCTTCGACCCCGCGCAGGTGTCTGTCGTGAACCGCTCGCCAAACAGTAGCAATAATAATAACAACAACAACAACAACAGCACCACCAATGATAATAATAATGCTATCAGCAAGCCCAGGCCGCAAAGCAAGCTCTCCAAGGCCCCGGCACCCCGCGAAAAGATGTTCTTCATAGAATCGTCCCCTTCAGACTCCGAGGATCAGCCGCACGCGGCTGATTCGCTGTCAACGAACGACGATAGCAGCGGGCCACGGATGTTTCGAGGTCAGCAGCCGACGCAGCACAAAGCTTCTTCATTGTCGAAAAGCATTAGCAGCAACCGAGACCGGGGAAACTACGAAGAGGCCGTTGAGGACGATGAAGATTCGGATTGGGACTCTGTTGACGACGAATCGGACTCATCGTTCGACGAAAAGACTGTGTTTGTGCGTGACGACGAGAAACAAAAGAAGCCACTAAACAAGCCCTCGTTACTATCCTCGCTCTTTCTTAATAACCCAGAGCTTGTTCAACAACAGCAGCAAAAACAGCGGCAAAAGGAGAAAGAACGAGCCGCCGCTCCAAAGAAACCTCCCACATCTAACCTACACAGCGCATTGAATCCGACTGAAAAACTGCTCAACGCAACAGCACAGACACACGCACCCCCACCGGCAATTGCTCTCTCTCCTCGAACGACACGAAGAAACATGCTTGCGTCAGAGCTATCAGAGTCCCTACGAAAGAACCTTCTGTGGGAGAGACAACAATCCAATGCATATAGAATAAGCGACCCCACAACCGAAGAAGAGGCCCCCTCCGATGACGCCACCAACAGTGGTGGCGGTGGACTCAAAAAGTCCCATACATCGGCCGATATCTCAACCTTCCGCTCAGCCCAAGGCAGTAGGCTTCCCAGAAACAAATCCGCTGCAATTCTAAATGACAACGTCACTGGCACCTGGCGCGAAGACATGGACGACTCAAACATCGACTTCAACTACCACGCTAGAGGTTGGTAGTTTCCCTTCCTGTTAATATATTACGATCAACGACTAATTAGATTCCATTTCCAGCTCTTAAATCGCGAACACTAACACTTACCACCTTTTTTTGGGGGCCAGCCCCCAGACCCCCGGGGCTCCGCTTCGCGGAGAAAAGTGGGTGTAGCACTTGTAATCTACAACAAACGCTAAGACTCCACAACATCACACCACTGGGTTTTGCCACCAAATCGCTGTGTCCTGGTTCGCGCGGAGTACTGGTGAATATTTATAATTCTATAAGCCTTAGTGGCGCTTCCTTCTACGAGACATATTTAACTAGCTCGTTCAAACGGGTCTGGGTACCGAAATCGACGAACCGGGCCCACAGGGCCTGTTGTCCGCTCCCAGAAACCAGCACACACTTTCTTTACTTATTCTAAACCTTCACAGTACATCTGAGAGTATTAATAGGCCCTATAGCTTATGCAAGCTGGTTTAATTAAACCGTTTCTTCTTTCCCAGAAAAAGGAAAGAAGCAAAAGCGTTAGTGCTGTTTCGAAGAAAGTGTGTTACAGCTGTGTTGTGTAAAGAATATGCTGTTGCCGCAAACACCGCCACACAACAGCCACACTTTTGAATGACATGTGCATTTTATACCGTGCGCACATGTCCCGCATCCGCGGCCCCCTGCAATCCTAACCCAAAACTGATCATGAGTTTTTCTGGGGGGCACGCTAGTGCGAGCGTCTTGAGGACAAAGAATTGGTAGATAATAGGTGATACAGGTTAATTAATAAAACTCTATCGTCTCTTAAATTTCATCCATTTCGTTAATCTGTGGCCATTATTGCTTTTGGTGCTTAGAGCGTCTTCTTCTGTGAGTTCTGCGCCTAGCTCGTCGACTGTGGTGTCGAACGTTGATCCGGTTTTGTTCAAAAACGGGGAGGACGCTGTGGTTGTGTTCATGGTGGTATTAGTTGGTGTTGTAGGCGAGGAGGGAGTTGCGATGGGAGATTGTTGTTCCGACTCTGACTTTGGCTGGCTTGGCTTGGGCGACCCAGTGAATTGTTGCTGTTGGCTGGCTGCCTGAGCTACTGCAAGCGCGTATTTACTGTGAGTGATGTGGCCCGTTTCTGAGTTGTAGGTGATGTAGGTGTAGGAAATCAAGTCTTCTATATCTTCTTCGTCAACATTCTCAGGTCCCAGAAGACTGTTTTTGATACTGTCTAGCCGGTGTTGTGTGGCGACCATTTCCAGTTCAAAAGCATCAAGGGCCTCTTCTTGAATTTGAACCAGCGTATTCTTTTTAGCATGATTCGAATGTCGACCGCGCTCAGCGGTTATTATACTCGGTTGTGTCGAAGAATGATGCAAAGATGACGATCGTTTTGAGGGTGCTACCGAATCTCTTCTATCTTCGAGAACCTCCATAACGCTTTCTTCAAACCTAGATGAACCGCTATCTGTACTCAGTGGACGACCTAGCTGAGGAGGCAACATTCCATCACTGGCAGCATCATAGTCACCGTTCTCACAGTCGTCAAAGATCTCTTCTTCATCTTCTTCGTCTTCTTCTTCATCCTGTTGCTTAGACCCTTGATCATCTTCTTCATCATACATGCCATCTCCAGAAATCGCACTGTCCTCACGAATCGCCTCTGATTCGGTCCATAACTTCAACAATCGAGCATAGTTTTCGTAGCGATCAATAAGGAATGGGTTGCTTGGAGTCTCTCCCATGATTGATGGAACTGGCTGTTCCTTGATTGGCCGATCAAACTGAGTCGGGTAACCCACGATTTCTGTTTGACTCATCAAGCTGATCTCACGGTAGTATCTGGCCATTTCGTCCTCATGAGCATCGATAAAACTATTCATGGGGCACATCCATGGTTCCTTGAGTCCGAACCGTACACGGTTTGCCAAACCTTGCAGCATTTTGGCAATGAGCGTGAAAGTTCGTTGCACATAATTATTTGGATGACCGCGGACAAGGCCGAAAAGTTTAGGATTTAAAAGGGCGGGACAGAAAAACCGCAGAAAGATAAATCCAGAAATAGCATTGAAAATGATATTTTCATCTTGTTGCAAGCTTCCCGCCATATCCACTCTCAGCCGCTTGAAGATGATTTTGAAACTGTATGGCAACTCATCCGCCGTGTCCCTGATGGCAGACCACAATTGACCCACATATCTTCCAAGTCTTCGGTGGTTGATTTCAGCAATCAACTCTGGTGGCTTGCCGCTAACAGAGGAAGACGGTGGAATCCTGGATGGGTCAATTTCAATTGCAAGGTTGGTATCCATTGCTCGACGGACAAAGTCGCCAATCACTTTGTCTAGATAGTCCCGTCCAGCCAACTTCATGTATCGCTCCAATACTTTGGAAACCAGACTGTTGCCCCGGAATAGAGTATTGTCCAATTCATACCTAAAGTCCGCAGTATCGTATACTGGCGCATGGGTGATATTGTCCTTCATTTTGGAGAGCTCCCCACCAACCAAAGATGCAATCCATTCGACACACTTGTTTTCTGCTTGAAACAAGTTTAGGAGAATGTCACTGAGTTGGTTGAGATCCCTAATCCGATCAGAAATTTGGGTGGTGAGGTTGTTGGTCAAATCAGCAGTAAGAACCTGTCGTATTCGCTCATAATGCTCAGAAGCAAGAATGTCAATTTCCTCATAATTGATTCGGACACAAATAGAGCAATATTCAGCGCCCTTCTGGTCCTTTCCTGGCACTAGAGGATACCATTTTTCAACATTATCTGACTCTCTCAATTCCAAAGCAGAAATTACAACGTACCCCACGACAGGATCAAATTTTGGATTGAGACGCGATTGACTTGCAGTTCCTAGCCGGTTCTTCACAACCAACTTCAGATTCGGCGGTCGAACTGGGAAATCCTCAAACAAAAAGTCATCTCTCCAAAAAGGTCGTTTTTGATTGTATGCAACAAACGTCCTTGCCCAGGCTAACTTTTCAAATTCAATCTCCACATACGCATTATTAAAGGGCGAATTGTTGATATTAGTGTTTGTCCGTGGAGACTTTTTCTCATATTTGCACTCAATTATTCTCAGGCCAATCTTCCTGGATATTCGCAACGATTTGGAAATGTTCAAAGACGTTGGTGAGAATATCCGTTTCCGAGTAAAAGATTTGAGTGTAGTAAACCAATCATCATAGTCCACCTGGTTGCCAAAATAGACATAGAAGTAGTAGTCCGACTGAGATCGGGCCTTTGGTAGCGAACACGAAGTAATGCCCTCTGACGGTTGAACATAGAGCACCCGAGGGCAGTTAAACAACGAATAGTCAATCTGTCGAACGCGGGAAGACAAAATTTGTTGAAGATTGATAGATTGAATAATTGACCCATCCGATTCATTCAAAAGTTCCAAAATTCCAGCTTGGTTCAATACTCCTACAACCGGCTGCCAATATACATCTGTGCAGAAGGGGTTTGGAGCATTGTTGTCATTGGCCGTCGACAAAGTTGAAACATTGTTGGTTGAGCTACTCGCAGACAGGTTCCCTATCGAGCCAGACCCATCCGACTTGTTGTCAGCGAGATCTCTGGCCGACGGAGATGAGCTCAAGGATTTGGAAGTCTTTGTAAACAATGCAGAGGCAGACGAACTCGGTTTCCTCTGTTTTGGTTTTACCATTGGAAAGTATACCTTAAAATGACACACCAAAATGTTCTCCTCTCCAGGGAAAAAGTCTAAGGAAGGCACCGAAATCTTATACTCCAATCCTTCAGTCTTAAGGTTCGACCACAACAATAAGATGCCTGTCCATTTGTAAAAATCCTGATCAGATGTCGGCGTAACAATGACTCTTGTGCATCCGTTTTGCGGAGGGTTCACGATTAGCTCGACATATCTCTGTTTTACGTTCGAAACAATCTTAGTCAAACGAAGGTCTGGAATTATAATCTCATCATCGCCCCTTAAAAGCAACTGGCCAATATCTGTCACATAGCCAAGTCCACTAAACAATTTCTAGTTAGCCGCGTTACCCCCAATTCCATCGTAAACTTACCTCGACCACGATATGTTCAATGACGATATCCATTGAACTGGAACACCTTCTCTAAGCGAAAACGGCTCCTTCATACCCCCAATAACCTGATTCTTTATCATTGGCCATGAAGGGGTCCCGCTTGACACACTTGCTCGTTTCTTATTCTGTGACGACCGTTGTTGTTGCTGATGTCGTGGTCCAGAAACTGATGCCGACCGACTCAACCTGGTATCAACAGGGGATAAGCTTTTATGGTTTGACACCGATACGCTGTTGGATTTTGACCTGACGTGAGACCGCTGGTTATTACTATTCTCCCGAGGCTTATTATTCTCGTCGTCATCTTTCAAGAAGTCATGCTCTAATTCTTCCTCATGCACAGGGGCATTACTAGGATTCCCTGTACCACCCTTAAAATTAAGCTTGAACGCAGTGCGAAATGACTGCGTGGACAGGGACGACCGTAGTCCTCGAATCGACCCTGTCCGCTTATTAAAGCTGCCACCAGTGTCTTCAGGGCTCGTCATGTTGTGTAAAAAAAAAAAATTACACCCCCTTTCAAGAACTAGTAACGTAGTGAATCCCACGGGTTAAAAGGTGTTGGGTGGGTAGTCGGAAAATTCGGCCAGACCACAAAATCTACAAATTACTCGAGCCGCACAGGATACTTTAACCAACGCAGGGGGCACATATTCCAAAATCCAGGCAGGGTCAATTCTTCATCAGCTACACGCTAGCAATAGATCCCTTTTTATAGATTATTATTGGGGGTGGCGATGAGTGGCAATCTTTCCAATTTGCGGGACACGTCATGTGCGGGACAAACCATCGCACAACGGTTCCGTTTCATACGCTTGCCACATTATTTTTTGTCTAACCTCGTATACATTAGTTCTCTTGACTGTGCTCTGTTATAAGTAATTATATGGTAAGCCATTGTTCAAGTACAATCACTCTACATGCCTTGTTCGATGAATTAAAGGCCAGCCTTCGGCCTTGCTTGATACATTAAGGACCAGCTTATCAGAGACTGGGTAGCCTGTAGATCCCCCATACCCTTTTGCGTTAATTCTATCTGACCGAAAGAGCAATAGTGCATCTTCAAACAGCGTACAGTACTTTAACTAATAACACAATGCTCTCAGGGGTCACCAGGTGCACTTCACTTCAATCGCCAACCAATGGAATGGCTCCTCGATCGACAACGATGTAACGTATCATATCTATCTATCCACGCATTCGTCACCTTTGTGGAGACTCATGCACATGTCTATCCGGATCCACATGAAAATGAGATCATGTTCGAGATCCGGAATACGCCTATAATGCGTTCTGAACGTTTTGCTCACCTACTAGGAGCCGTATAACCACCTGTGATATCCAGTGTTAAAAATACAAAGCATCGTATTAATATTACCAAGAAAATGGTCATCATTTTTTCTATTTAATCACATTAATACCCTGTGCCCGGTCAAGGGGAGTGGGTCCTCGTGCGCGTGTCAGCGCGTCCCACGCATGAGACCAGGTTTCACAGGATCTGAGACAATGTGTAAAGTCGAACCCGTCAAAATGTGGGACAACGGCTAACAGTTTTGTGCGGCGTTAACCATGCCCACATAATCCTAAAATGCATTTACACTATATTCCGGGTTGTTAAACGTAGCAACCGCAGTCCTGACTGTATCTTGTAATCGTGCGACAAGAGATCCAGATCTATCTGCCAGTTACCGCAGTGTCGCATGTAGATCATCTCCCTTCGACACGAACACGCGTTGAACGCGCATATCACACTCAACCGTCTTAAGACCTTATTATGACCGGACTGGGCCCAATTAGCTTCACTTGGAATTCAATTCGTCCGTTAGTTTTTTCTTTTCAAACAGAAGTAAGCAAAACGCAAGTCTGCCCAGCAGAAAGCTGCAGGTTATGAATATTCTCATTCATCAAGGGGCGAGAACCGGCTGAGGGCTCGCTTTGCTCGAAGTTATGGGTAGTGGTCTATTTCTATTCATTTGACATTTAATCAGTTTATTATAGGGTCGCCAGGGTCACCCACTCGGAGTTAATTCGATGAAGCCTCGCAGAGCCAGGGGTAGGGGACTGGCCCCTGCAAACCTAACCCAGTTATAGTCACCTGGGGCACGCCCCCAGACCCCCTGGGCTCGCTTCGCTCGAGCTTGGTAGCAGCCTTTTATGCTTTCGATTCGTCGGAGCCTCGCAGAGCCACGGGGGTGTAGGGGGCCAGCCCCCTGCAGTCCTAACCCAGATATGGTTTCTGGGGGCACGCCCCCAGGCCCCCTGGGTCGGCTTCGCCGAGGTTTGGGTATGGATGATTAATCTTCTGCGAAGCAGAACAACGCTTTTTGCAGACCCTATGCTGACCCAGCGGGGCTGGTGGGCTTGCTCCTTGCTACCCTAAAGCACTTTATGTTACGTTTCAAAAATACATTCGACCAACTCATTACCCTACTGGATGCGCCACGGCTTCTTTGGATTGGATGCTGCGACTAGCGCTTGCCTGTGCCTTGTTGATAACTTCATCTTTTTGAGTGCCGACCGTTTTTAGCCATGATCTATCTTTGGCCAGTTCAGCCATTAGGACGCCGCAGAACGTGTCACCGGCACCTGTTACACTTACAATTTTAGAACTGTCAACTTGCTTTGCTGGGAAATGTTGGATAAGGATGTCCAGTTTTCCACGCCCCTTCCAGAGGCGGGCGGAATGGCTGGTGGGCGAATCGACAGTATTCGAGTCAACTAGCTGGAAGCAAACAACGCCGTTCTTGCCGTCTTTCACCACAATTGTTGGAATATAAGGTAAAATGTGAATTGCCTGTTGAACTGTGCCTTGGTTTACCAGAGATTTCAGCGCTGCGTCAGATTGAGAAAATCTTTCTATCATAGTTCTAAAATTCTGGCCAAGGTTTAGTTCGTCAATAATGGGGAACCATAAGTCAACATCAAAGTACCCAGAATCTCTTAGCCCGTCAAATAGCGCCTCCAGTTCATAACGATTGGGGGTTATGATATCCACAGATTGATTTGGATATACCCCTAGTTGCGATACCTGGGCTAAACGTTTTGCCTTAACAACACTGGCAGGTTCGTACCCAACTAATGCCTTAACCTTCCTCGCTGATTGGATCACCGCTTCTTTCTGTGGCGTCTCTATGTTACCATCAAAAAACACAACGTTTGGTTTAGCTTCTTCGATTTGTCTGCGAATATGTTCCAAGTCCATTTTCCCACCATCCTCCATATCTGCACATGCAGCAAAAAGTTCACCCGTTGACTCATGCATAGCAATATAGCGTGATGTTCTCTTTTCTGGATTGATGGAAATACCTCTGGTGTCTGTTAGTTTCATAAGCTGCTTAGCCACACTGGCACCCTCGTCCTGCCCAAGTTCGGTGACTAATCGCGTCTTTGCGCCGTGATACTGTGATGCCAGAGCTACATTGTGTCCTACACCACCAATGCTCGTCTCTATATGTCCTGGTGTGGAGGTGAAAAGCAACTGCTTTTCCCCTTGTCCCTGCAGATTACAGGTCAGGTCAACTGCCAATGTCCCAACAACAATCGCATCTACATCGGCTTTCTCTTTATTTGAAAGGTTTTTATCTTCGACTGTTTCCTTATTGGTGTTTAGCTTGTCTTTTGTTTGTGTCGTCGTCGAAGGTCTGCTGACAAAATCTTCTTGACGCGGCTTTTGTCCAACCAAAACAGGGTCTACATTATTCTTTTTTCAACAAGCAATTAGTAAATACCTCTACAATTTGTTTCAAAAAGTTGGATCTCACTACTATACCTTTCCGTTTAAGGATGCCAAATGTTTTGCTATTCTTGCTGCAACCTGGGCGTTGTTCTTAACAAATCCGATATTAGTGTCTAGCGAGCTTCCCTCTGTAGATTCCCAGATTCGTTTCAACAAGAAAGGCGTGACAGCCTTTCCCTTGATGCCTTGAGTGACTGCATCAGCTACCGCCTGATCAATGATCTTTTCAATCTTTTGTCGAGGGATTTCTAGTTCTTTAGGTGTAGGCACACAGAATACGGTTCCGGTATTCAAACCAAATTGGGCATTGGAATACAAAAGCTCAGCTGCCTCCTCGGAAGTTTGGAAATTATAAGGAGAAGGCACACCAGAATCACTAGTGAAGAATCCCGGAATATTCGTTCCATCAGGACCATAGGTAGATACATGCACACCCTTGGTTTCCAGATACTCCATGGTCTTTTCAATATCCAAAATGCTCTTGGGTCCAGAACAAACCACCCCGACAGGGGTACGTCCTAGCTCATCCAAATCAGCCGAAACATCCATCGTCGTCTCTGCACCTCTATGGACTCCACCCAATCCACCAGTTGCAAATACTTGAATTCCAGCCTTGTGTGCTAGAATCATAGTACCTGCAATGGTAGTACCACCGGACAATTTTTTGGACATGACATAAGGAATATCTCTTCTAGAAACTTTGTAATGGCCGGTAGCTGATCCCAGAAACTCCAAATGCTCTTCCTCCAATCCAACCATGGCATTGCCGTTAACAAACCCAGTAGTTGCAGGTACAACACCATTGTTCCTTAGCAATTTCTCCACATCACGGGCCATATTAACATTATCCGGGTATGGCAGCCCGTGGGTCACAATTGTGCTTTCAAGTGCCACAACCGGCTTTCCTGTACTCACAGCATCCTGAATCTCTTCAGTGACCCTCAAATTTCCAAAAAGCCTTCGTCCAACCACACGACGACCAATTCCCCGTCCCAATCTCAGCATCTTCTTGAAGAACCCTTGATCTGTCTCTCCAAGGTTCGGCGAACATTATATACTTCTGCATAACTGTCACAACGTTGCACACCCCCACGGTTTCCAACGGCCCTGCACACCTTCAAATTAACATCTACCTAATTATTTTGCGGGGAATGAGTGGGGTGTGCATAACTTGGCCAGAGTCAACAGGGTCCAGCTTTGGCCACTAATACCTTTTCTCGGAATATTTATTTTACACTACGTCAATTGGTTCCTGGAGCACTCTCCCAAAGCCTTCCCCAAGCTTTTTGTAACATAGTCTTCCACGAATCGGAAACAACGCTTTTTGCTTCTTTCTCTTTGAAAAAGAAGGATTCTGGCTATATTTATACAATCTGCCTCTGGGGACATGCCCCCATACCCCCAGGGTCGGCTCAGCCGATTTTTGGTAAAATGACCGGAAAAGTAGAACTGCGCTTTTGCCACCGTTTCGGGAAAGAAGAATGTATTTAAATCAATTGATCCACTCGGACGATTATCAGAAAAAACTCACTACCCATATCCTCGAGCGAAGCGAGCCCTGGGGGTCTGGGGGCGTGCCCCCAGAAAATCTACTACTGGGTTAGATTTGCAGGGGGCCAGCCCCCTGCATCCCCGTGGCTCTGCGAGGCTTCAACAAACAGAAAGGATAAAGCAACACCCGCATCCTCGAGCGAAGCGAGCCCTGGGGGTTTAATCAATTGATTCACTAGCACGATTATCAATTGGCGCGAAATAAGCTTAAAATATTGAATCGAGAAACACATGAGACATGGATGGGATGGTGGGGCAGGAGGGGTCTGAGACGGCATAAATGAGAAAATGTTGTGTGCATAGATGGTGTTGGGAGTGAAAAAAACACGGACGAGGGAGCGCTGGCGAGACGGAGGGATCGAACTGACCGCAGGATATAGAGATAGAGCACGAAAGGGCAGGTTATGACTTGGGCTTAAGATGTTCTTTTTGGTGAGTGAATGTGAGTTGGGCGTTGAATAGGCGAGTGTTAACGCGGAAATGTAGAAGGATTTGTCGCTTTCGCTAACCCTGCACCCGTCTTATTTTGGGCCCCAGATGACGCAGTACTTGAAGTCCAAGCTGCTGGCAGATGTGGAAGGGACATGCACGGGGCAATTTGGGTATATAATATGCGTTATGGACGGGATGAAAATTGATGTAGGGAAAGGGCGAGTGATACCTGGATCCGGTGCTGCAGAGTTTGACGTGAAGTACAGAGCGATTGTTTGGCGACCATTTAAAGGTGAAGTGGTGGATGCAATAGTGACGAATGTAAATAAAATGGGGTTTTTTGCTGATGTGGGACCATTATCCGTGTTTGTTTCTTCACATGTAAGTGATATGTGCCTTTTTGGCGGGCAGAGACACAAAGACTAACCTTTCTACAGCTTATTCCGTCTGACATGCATTTCAACCCATCAGCGAATCCTCCGGCATACGCATCGGATGAACAATCGATAGAAAAAGGCAGCCGAGTACGACTAAAAATCGTCGGCGTGCGGGCAGATGTGGGCAAAATGTTTGCCATGTAAGTGAATGTTAAGACGGTCCAATGCGTGTTGCTAATTTGTCTTTAGTGGCTCTATTAAGGAAGACTATCTTGGTGTCTTGTAAAGCATCATCCCGTTGTATTGTTTATTTATCTCTCTCAATCAACCGCGCACATGTAAGTGTATAATAATAAATCTTATGACTATTCGATGCATAACATACGACACAATTAACTAGGGGTCGCGGCCGGTATCAATTTCATTCAATCGATTATATACTTTTACCTAGCACTAGCGCCATATAGCTAGCCATAGTACGTTGGAGCCACGCACCCTGCAAAAGCCGAACCCAGTGGTGTTCTTCTGGGGTCATGCCCCCAGACCCCCAGGGCTCGCTTCGCTCGAGGTTATGGGTAATTTTCAGTTTTTTCTATTCGTTGAAGCCTCGCAGAACCACGGGGGTGCAGCTGCAGGGGGATGGCCCCTTGAAATCTAACCCAGAAACATACGTAGTTTTCTCGGGGGCAAGCCCCCAGACCCCCCGGGCCTCGATCTTATATATATATGCAGTATATATAGCGTACGTCGTAACAAGCTAGCGCTATACTTAATTAGCTATATATATATGAATGCACGTGCACGCCTATATATATATGCTAGCTAACTATATATATTGCATATGCACGAGCGCTAGCGCGACGCGATCGCGATATATATCAATATTAATTTTAATATATTATATTAATTGATAGCTAGCTAGCAAGCTTAAGCTTAAGGGTTAATTAGATATATATATATAATTAAGCGATAGAATATAGCTATAGCTAATCGACATATATCCGTGAGGCGGAACCAGAGGCTTGGGGCGGAGTAGTTGCGCCAATTGCAAAAATAGATTGATATCGATCTGTATCTTGAGGTCCATGCGTCGAGAAAATTCACCGTGCATAAAAACAAACAATTCACGGGCCAGTACTTTATCCAAAGCTACAGGCGTGTGCTGGTGGGGCACTAGGGGGTGGAACTAGCGAACAAAAGAATGCACTAAATCTCAAAAATAACACCTCGGGAACTTGATTGTAACTATGCTTTGGCCCGCAATTGAATTTAAACAACGACATTGTTCGGGGAAGCATCAACGAGGTTTGTTCATGAGCTAACCATTGTTGTTGCCGAATGGGGACCTGTGCATGCGTAACGCATGCAGATATATCATAACAATGGAATGGATTGCAACTCTGTATTCTCTGCCTGCGTTAGGTCACGTTTTGAAAAAAAAAAAATGCACAATAAAAATTACAAGCCTTCATATGTATAAATAAGACAATAGCCCCCCGGCTGCTTTGGAAAGTGTAGTATGTCAATGCAGTTTGTTGATATCGAGAGACCCCCCGCCCCGTCATTTAAGGGTAGCCGGAGCTTCGAGAGCCTCACACATTCAAAAAATTCATCATCATCTTCCACAATATTGTCGCCCCTCGACCCTTTGATTGTTTCTGATTGCTGCTATGCCGACTGTTTCCGCACCTACCCCTTAGCCCCAGGACAAATTTATCCAGTCAACAAACGACCGTATTCTATCACACACTCTACTCTTTTTTCCGACACTGACAGAAAAACATCGGTTAACTCTATTTCGGCTAAATCGGCCTTCACCACAGCTTCACAGTGGTCCGACGAATCCTCACGCCGCACGACAAAAAAACGGCTGAGTAACGCGCTCTCCGTCAACACAGGCCTCAAACATCAATATGGCCTCTTGTTGAAACTATTCGCAATCTTAGGAATCTTGATACCCCCTTTTTGGATCGCTGGTGCAACGATCGCGCACTTCATTGTTAGAGACTCTTTGGACGACCTACAAGCTGACGAATATCTCTTCGGAACGTCAAACAATTTACCTCAACCAACAGTATGGTGTTGGGAAACTGTCAAGTCGGTCGGGTCAATAAAATTCTGGATCTGGCTAAATGAGCTCCTCGGCCTCGTAGCGTTCATAGAACTCTCGGCACTAATCGTTGGCGTAGTACTCTTACTTTTACTTTGAACATTGATACATGAACATTTTATCCATCTCCCATGCACAGGCATGCTAGTCCCCAAACTCAGTTAGGTTCGCACTGGCCTTCACAATAACAAACGTCTTTCCGCACACTTCGCTCTAGAAAGTCACGCACTTCCCAAAACTTAGCCAAGCCGACACTAGGGGTGTGATCCTAGAGACTGACTGAGTCGGCTAGTAGCCTGTCTCTTTCTTTTTTGCAGAAATAACTAAAAAGTGGTGTCCGGCTTCACCAAAGGCTATCCAAGCTCGGTAAAACCCACAGAGTGGCCCTCAAGGAAATCCATTAGGATCTTGCTAGGCTTTAACATATATTGATGTGTATATAGGGCATAGAATTGGCGAAGTTAACGGCAACGAATTATCGGAACCGATTCTTTACAGCTGTATTCTTAGTTTCGCGTACCCTTTGTGTTCAAAGACCACTACAATTGGCGGTAAGAAAAAATCAACAGAAGGTAGCATGAAGAAATGAGCACCATCGTTTGCGATTGGAGCTTAATACAAACCGACCTGACTGGCGAATGATGTGTTGATGCTTTGTAGTTCATCGTCAATGGAATCAAGGTCATCCTCTTCATCGGCCATGCCTTGAAGGAATTTATTCATTCTATCAGACATGCTGTTTCCAACATCTCTGGAATTGAATGTTTCTTCTTTGCCGTTCTGGCTGGCCTGAGATGGAAGGGATGGCCAGTCAGCCGCAACATCTTGTCCTTTGGTGAACATAGCAGGGATGGTGTCACCAAGAGGGAGAGGCATATCATCAGGAGCGTAGCTCATGATACTGGATGTTTCAATGCTGGATTGATCAAAAGGTCGTTGGTCGTTTCTGAATTCACCAAACATTTCTCGTGGTGGTTGATGATCCTGGGGTACTTTTCGTCCTGGCATACGGGGTTTGGGCAATTGAATCATGCACTTTTGCAAATTGTTGAGGGAGCCTTCAACCAAACATCCTTTTTCTCTAAAATGAGTCAACAGATGTGACCAGAGAGCATTTTTGGCCAACACCCGTGGATTACCCAACAAAACGATGCCATACTTGGCTCTAGTGAGAGCAACGTTCAATCGACGAGGGTCACTCAAGAAACCAATGCCCTGGTGTTCATTGGAACGAACACAGGATAAAATGATGTAGTCCTTCTCACGTCCCTGGAAGGCATCCACCGACTCCACTTCAACTTCTCTGTACATCTCCTTGTTCATGGAACCAGAATGCATCATGTGTTGAGAGACAAAAGTTCGTTGACCCTCATATGGGGTGATAACACCAATTTGTTCGGGCTTGATACCACATTTGAAGAACTTTGTGACAACCTTTTCACAATTGACCGCCTCAGATCTGTTCAAATAACTGGTACCACTGGAAGAAATTTCCTCCTGACCAAGGTTGCTCCAAAACATCATTGGGGAGTCCTGAACAGGCCAGGGGAATTCTACACCAGGCATGATACGTTGTTGAGTTGTAACACCATTTTGAAGTGTACCCTCATAAAAGATGTTACTGGGGAATTCGGAAAGGCTTGGGTGCATACGGTATTGAACCGTCAAGCGAATTGGAACATGCCCAAGAATAATAAGCCTCTCAAATAGCGATTGACGGAGACCTGCCTTAGCGGCCTTACGATTGGTAATCACAGGACCCAATTGTTGATGATCACCCACCAAAATAACCTGCTTACAACCGTGCACAATAGGAATCAAACATTCTGGTTCAGTGGCCTGCGTGGACTCATCAATAAGCGTTGTGCGGAATCGTGCATTCAAGAGACGATAGTCACCAGCACCGGAACAAGTACAACAAACCACATCAGCGTTGTCCAGGATTTTGCGTTCAGACTTTCGGAGCAATTTCAGATACTGCTTTTCATCAGTTTCACTCAATTCCCCCAGCTCGTCCTTCAGTTGAATCAATTTAGCCAACTCTTGGTTACTGCTGCTCGTTCGAACACGCTCGTGGAGGGTGAGATGATGGACAGAAGAACTCAAATGTTCTCTACTCTTGGCAGCCAATCGAACGACATCGAGGCCAGTCTTTTCTAATCTTTCCGCCAGTTGGTCGACAGCGACATTAGATGGAGCACACACCAAGACCGGGTCATTAGTCATTTGAACCAGATGATAAACGATGGTGGTCGACACAACAGTTTTACCAGTACCTGGAGGACCCTGAATCAATGAAAGTGGCTTTTGGAGCACAGACTTGACTGCATTGATTTGGGAGATGTTGAGCTCGCTAACACCAGGTACCGAAAAGACCTTTGGCAATGCAGTCTTAAAAGTCATATTCTCAATATCATGTCCTAACAGCCTGTGATAAATGTAACCTGACACGCAAGTATTGACTTTTGCAAACTTTTTCAATGCATCCTGAATGCGGTTATAGGTAGTGTTGGACCATAAGAATTCAATCGAAAAGTTGGCGTTGAGATGAGTGGGTGGATTTTGAGTTCCTGCCTTGAGTTCCATAGTAACCTCTTCAGAAGTTCCGTCGGGAACCTTGACAATATACCCCGTGGCCTCCCAGGGCTTTTTCAAACTAACACCTTCGTATTTGATTCGCAGGCCATCCCCAACAGAAATCTTCATATCGGCAAAGTCCATTTTGGACAAATAAAAGGACACTAAATGACGCTTTGATAAGCCCATATCCCAGGAAACGGAAATGTTGTCTTGTGTTTGGGATTCCTTAAGCTTCTTGTCATATTCAGCTTCGATTTTGACCAGCGGGGAAAAGCTCCGTTGATACTGGAACGCGTCGTCATAACGCAACAATAGTGGGGCCACCTCTTGTTCCATCACTTCGGGTTTTTTCAAATCTACCAAAGTTGCGTCCGGGTTTTCCCTCCATAGCTCTTCCAGATTGGCTATTTCACCAGGGGAAATGTGCCGTGCTTCCAACTGTTCCTTCTCAGATGGAACCGCCACCAACCAAGACAAGAAGGAACGGTCCTCAATAAGTGGCAACCATTCAGTAGTATCCCAATTTATATCTTTTGACGAAGAAGAGGCTGCGCATGGGTGGCGACATAGAATCACCACAACAGTCTCCAACTTGGCAGAAATGAACCCCAACAGGAATACATTCTTGTTTCCACATGAATAACATTCCAAAGTAGTATCGCCCAAATCAGACTGTGGATGAAGCATTACGGACTAGAGTCGTTAGTATTGTTGTGGCGAAAAGCCATTTGAAATTTCTTCTTACCTTATGCCTAGCCCGCACTAAATGAGTGACGATGTGTGAGCTACTCGAATTACCTCTCGAGTTGCAAAACCACTTGTTACAGGTCACACATTTGACAACAGAAGATGGCGAATGGATGCCGCAATATGAACATGCATGTTCCGGGAGGTCTTGAAGCGACGCCAGGTCGTCTTCCTCGTTTCTACCGCTCACCAAACTAAGGGTTTCAGTCGCCAAATCATCATCGCGATCATTCGCGCGACCTTGATACAAGACGCTGGATGTCACTGACTCCAGGTCGTCTTCTATTTCCCTTTGGCCGCCAAGATGGCTAAACGTGTCCATGGAGAAATAGGCTATGAAGTAACTAAGACCAGGTAGTATGCTGCAGCGGAAACGAGATGAAAATTGGTCGGCGCTCCGACAGCCGGCCATCCGGCAACACTGTCTGGAAAAAAAAAAAAAAAAAACGGTGATCTGAAAATTTCATTCCTTATCAAAGTGAAAAAAACAGATGCTTCGAAGACAAGCGAGAGAGCGACGGGAATATCTATACAAAAAGTCTCTGCAGCTGCAGGAAAGCAATTTGGCACAAAAGCGGCAACGTCTGAAGGCGGCATTGGCCGAGGGCAAGCCGCTTCCTAAAGATATCGCTGATGACGAGGAGCTGCAAGAAAACTTCAAATATGACGAATCCCTTAACGAAGATATTGACGATGAGTACTCGGCCCTAAGTGGGATACAAGATCCTAAAGTAGTGGTCACAACTTCTCGTGACCCTAGCAGTAAACTGGCGCAATTCGCAAAAGAGATCAGACTTCTTTTCCCAACCTCTATTCGACTCAATCGAGGTAACAGCATTCTACCAACGCTAGTATCATCTTGTCAATCTGCAGGATCAACAGATCTAATTCTTCTCAATGAACATCGAGGTGTTCCCAAATCAATGACAATTAGCCATTTCCCCCACGGCCCTACTGCATCATTCTCCCTTCACAACGTGGTCCTTCGACACGACATCCCCAACGTTGGCAATCAATCTGAAGCATATCCACATCTAATTTTCGACAATTTCACATCCCCTCTTGGAAAAAGAGTAGTCCAAATCCTCAAACACCTCTTCCCACCTGGCGTTAAAAAGGATTCCAGCCGAGTAGTCACCTTTCGCAATTCTGGTGACTTTATCACCGTTCGTCAGCACGTTTATGTTCGTACTCGCGAGGGCATTGAACTTGCCGAAGTTGGCCCCCGTTTCGAGATGAGGCTCTATGAACTCAAACTGGGTACCGTCGAAAACAAGGACGCTGACACCGAATGGAAATACAGAGGATTTGTCAGAACAGCTAACAAAAAGGATTACCTTTAACAAATTTAACGAATGCCTAATGATAATAATACACTTGATACTACCCAAAACCCTAACTTTTTCAAAGTGTTTTTTTGAGCGCACGGATTCTAACTCCCGTGTCTGCTTCGCCGAGAACTGGGTAAAGAAACCGACAGCGAAAAAGGTACTGCTTTTTAAACATTATGTTTTATGAGCAAATCACCAAATCCCAGAGCCGTCTTTTTCCGGTTTTGGATGCCTTCTAAAAGCAGAACCACGTTTTTTGATTCTTTAAAAAAAAAAAGCAAACTAGAAGTTGCTCTTAATGGTAATGGACGGTGAACTAGCCTTTTATGGACATATTACTTGGTCTTTGTGGTTCGTTCTTTTCCAGAAAAGAACCAAAAGCGTTGGTTCTCTTCGCAGAGCTAGCCCTTTATGGGCAGACTTACAAACCCAAGGGTCAGCTATATACAACAGACTTCTCTGAAACAGATCTACGTCTTCTGCTAGACTAAAAAAGTTGTACCTTTATAGACAATGGACCAATGAACGGTGAATTCGGACACTTACAGCAGAACGCCCGATCCCCATGGTGGGTTTTTCCGAAGTTTAGGTCCAGAGGTCTATTTGTTGAAGCCCCGCAGAGCCATTGGGGTGCCCCCCCCCCCCCTGCAAACCTAACCCAGTAGTGGTTTTCTGGGGGCACGCCCCCAGACCCCTAGGGCTCGTTTCTCGACGCTACGGGCAATGGTCTATTTGTTGAGGTCTCGCAGAGCCACGGGGTGCAGGGGGCTGGCCTCATGCAAACCTCACCCATAATTCTGCGAACTTGCGATGTAATTACGATAGTGTCAATGAATATATGAAGTCTAGTTAACTAGGGCAATATTATACATGTAGGGAATCGATGAGGCCATCGATGATCGGGCGGCCCAGTCACGTGATTGAGTTTTGGTTACCACGGCAACGGATGATCTACAGGGGACGCGATTGTAGCTTAAACGCCTTCACGAACAGACGCCTTTTTGGGCGGTATACAATTGTCTGCCGCTGGTAAACAGAAAGGGGCAACTCCTTGTTTTCTGGCCAGGGAAATAATAGAGGTGATTCAACATCTGCTCTCTTGTTCCGCTACTGAGCTCTGGCGACCTGAGGGGACAACTGCTTTTTGGAGATCTGGGTGTAATAACCGAAAAACGAAGTGCCACGCTGCTGTTGAGAATAAAAAGAGCTTTGAAAGCCCTGTTTCGTAAGTAATTTCAACGCCTATGGAAACATCTCACACAAATGTTGTTCTTGATAGGTTCAGTGACCAATGACTGATGATAGCAGTCGCTATTTTGTTTACTAACCACTTACCATCCTGAATCAGGCCTAGCTTCTAGGAGTACCCCCTCAACCCCCTAGGGCTTGCTCGAAGTTAGTTCATGCCTGAATTTGTTGTATCACATTCAGGAACAATTACTGTGACGCTCTAACCCCCACATCCGTTTCAGCGCATTGACGAGCATCTGTCACTTAACAAAGATCCAGCGCTGACTGATCAACTCTCTGAATACTACTCTGTGCTCCAGACTGAAGTATCTGTTTTTCAGAAACACATGCGCAGAAACATCCAATGTTATTCTTTTTTTAAAAGAACTAAAAACATTGCAAACTTAACCCAGTTGTTGTTTTCTGGGGGCATGCCTCCAGACCCCCTGAGCTCGCTTCACTCGAGGTTATGGGTTGTGGTTCCTTCTTTCTATTCGCTGAAGCCTCGCAGAGCCACGCGGGTGCAGGCTACTGCCCCCCTGCAAACCTAACCCAGTTGTTGTTTGTTGGAAGGACAGTAACAGGGATCCTGATGGTACAACAGGATTTATTCTCGAAATACGTGAAGCGGGCCTAGTGGGTCTGGGGCCAGCCCTAGAAAAGAGTCCCGGTAGCTCTTGTGCTGTTCTTGTTTTCAAAGAAACAACAGAAAACATCGGCCCTGCGGGATTCTCAGTTCACTGAAAGGAGATTGACAGGGATCCTGATGATGCAACTGGGTTCATTCTCGAAATCCGCGAAGCGGACCCTGGGGTCTGGGGACGTGCCTCCAGAAAAGGGGAAAAAGAACCAAAAACATTAGCTCTGCGAAGCTACAATGGAACCTGGCCCAACTCCTCGGCGAAGCTGACCTAGAGGGTCTGGGGGCGTGCCCCCAGAAATCCGCCATGCTTTTTTTGCTCTTTTTTAAAAAAAGAACCAAAAACATTAGCTCTGCGAGGCTACAACGATTCCTAGCCCAACGCCTCGGCGAAGCCGAACCAGGGGGCCTGGGGGCGTGCCCCCAGAAAACTACTAAACGAATTAGAGCTAACTTGGTAGATTATTTTGATGCAGCGTTGTATACCACTGCATACAATCTCTAAATCCGAGAAGTGGACACAGGAAGGGAGAGGGCATGCTCCCCAAAAAAGGTAGTGTGGATTAACTGACAGTTGATTTGTAAGATATGAAGATCAAATTACGGCAGATTGGGGGAGGAATAAATAAGCTACACACACGCATACAGGTTAATGGGTTTTGATAGATTCACCCGTGTTTCTGCGTAGCGTTTCGGACATAGAGGCGACCGAGACTTCGTTGTCGTCATCGGCAGAGGCCAATTTCGGCGACGCGGGGATTGGTGGAGACATGGATTTGTCGGATGTCTCAGAGTTGACAATATCTGCAAACGAGCAGAAGGACAGGACGCATCTTTCATTTTGTCCGGCCGATCCATTGGACAATGATGGCGACGGGGGTAATGTTGAAGCATGAGAATGCGGCCCATGATCGTGTTTCAAAGAGATTACGTCCACCTTGTCCGGCGACAGGCTGTGATCCGTGATTGCGCTCGTGCTGGCGTCTAAGACGGGCGGGATGTAATCGTCGTTATGTCCGTGATACTGTTTCTCCTCCTTGGAGTAGAAGTCCTGCACGGAGCGTTCAAATATTAGTGACGACGTCGACGGCGACGAGTTATTTCGCATGCTCCTAGGCGGCGACAACGGCGGCGCCGGATGCTGCTGCGCTGTATTATTATTATTATCATTGTTGTTGCTGTTGCTGTTGTTTGCCCCTGACGTTGTAGAGGGGGACCTCGATTTGGCGGGCTCCTCGGGCGATTTGGACGAACCAATGAAGCTGAGACGGGAGAGCCGCTTCATGAGGGTGGCTCGCCCACGCCTGGCCGAGCTCTGCTTGCTGTGGACGCTGTCGGTGGAGCCGCTCGACTGCTTTTGGAGCATCATGCTCTCTATCGAGAGGGTGCCGGTAGGGGTGACGGTGGTCAGACGCTTGCCGGCAGCAGAGGGAGCCACGGCAGTGTATGAATGCGAGCTATGCGGCAGCTGGTTGGCATGGTGAAGGGTCATTTCCTCCTCGTAGGACAAAACGACCTCATCGTCGTCGTCGTCGAGAGCCTCGACCTGTTGTTGCTGCGCCGCCTTGCGCTTTTTCTTGTCCTCGCTCGCGGCGCCACCCTCCTGCTGCTGCTGCTGCTGCTCACGCTTGCGCCGTCGCAACCAAGGCATCCTTGTCTAAACACTGGTACCGGTGGGAAAGGAAGGTTTAGTTGGCGTTGTTTTGGGTTTGTTTTATAGGGCAGGAGGCCGGGGATGGTACAGCACATGAGACATCGCCATCCCCTTTCCTCATTGGGACTACTTCAGGCACACAAAGAAGAGCCAACCCCTCACTCCTCAAGTCTGCGCGCATGCACGCGGCGCCGCATATACTCAACAAAACAACAACAACAATAATAGTTTTAAGGGGGCTGAGAAGGAGTATATAATGGCCGAAGGCTCTTACCTACAGCCATCTGCGGCTCCTTGGAAGCGTTTTAGTCGCATGCATCCGTACGTGCAACGATGCGCTGCACGCAGTGCGTCACTGTGCAGCAGATAGCACCTTCCTCTTCGGGTAACCAACAAATTTCACCCTATCTGCACCGCCTTACCCCTTAATAACTCCCTAGACTTGTGGCCAACCAACGGACCAAGCCAAACCCGTTGATCCCTGCCACATCAACCTTTAAATAGGGCTTAATGCACGGCCTTGCATGTTTTTATCCTACGCCTGATCAACTTGGAGTCACGTGTTCGGATGCATGCATCGCATCGATCGACCAACCCTCTAGACCCTTGCCAACCAAGGAGTGCTCATTTTGAAAAAAGATCCTAAAGGAACGGCCCTGAGGGCCTACGGGTTGGAAGGGTTGTTCTTTTTAAAAAAAGAACCAAAAAAACAGTAGCCCTGCGGGGCTTCAACTAGTTGGAAAAGAGCCCCCAGGAAACCACTACTGGGTTAGGTTTGCAGGGGGCCAGCCCCCTGCACCCCCGTGGCTCTGCGAGGCTCCAACGAATAGAAAGAACAGAACACTGCCCATCGCCTCGAGCGAAGCGAGCCCTGGGGGTCTGGGGGCGTGCCCCCAGAAAACCACTGCTGGGTTAGGTTTGCAGGGGGCCAGCCCCCTGCACCACCGTGGCTCTGCTAGGCTTCGACGAATAGTAAAAATAAACACTACCCATAACCTCGAGCGAAGCGAGCACAGTGATCTGGGGAGTGCACCCAGGAAGACACTACTGGGTTAGGTTGAGGGGCTGATTCTGCGAGGCTTCAACTAATAAAAAGAACAAGATGGCCCTTTACCCAAATCTTAGCGAAGCCGACGGAGCGACGGAGGCGTATATTGATCCTAGCTTAGCTATATTTGGTATCGTTTCATCTTTTTCTAGAAAAGAAGCAAAACGGTTAATCTCTGTTATTATTGAAAAGAAAAAACAGTTACACTTGGAGGTTATTACGAGTTGAAAGTGTTCTTTTCAAAAAAGAACCAAAGGCAGTGGTTCGGTGGGGATTCAACTGGAATTTTATTCTTAAAGAAAATAACTTAAAAAGAAGGAGCCATTGAATATTAAATGGTGTTCTTCTTTTCTCAGAAAAGGAGGCAAAGAATTGTTTCGGTTCGCAGAATGGTGTAATACGAGGACATTGTCCCAGAAAACACGGTAAACTAAGACGAGGGGCGATTAAATATTCTTTGCAAGCAAAAGAGCCTAAAGTGCTATGCTTCGAAAAACGGTACAACACTCAGACCCCGGCGAATCCGACCCAGGGACGTTGAAAGAAAATGACCTTAAGCAGGCGTTCTGCAGACTCCAAGCTGCTGTTGCTCTTAAAACGAATTAAAAGGGTAGCCTGATGCGAATCTGAAAGTTCTTTTATGGCAGAAGAACCAAAATAAGGACTCTGAGGACATTCATGGAACCGAAGTATATCTTCGACTAGTAGTTTTCTGGGGCACGCCCCCAGACCCCCGGGTTCGGCTTCGCCGAAGGTTGGGTGAACACACCTTCTGCGAAGCAGAACCAACGCTTTTGCTTCTTTTCTGGAAAAGAAGTATATTTTCGACTAGCATTTTTCTGTGGGCACGCCGCCAGGCCCCGGGGTTCGGCTTCGTCGAAGGTTGGGTGAACAAATCTTCTGCGACGTCAAGCAAAAGGACTTTTCCAAGGCCCTGCTCTACATGCCAAGACCGTTTGACTTGAAGAAGTATCTCTTCGACCTCAGTCCCAGCCTCATGTTGGCACACTCGGGTCTGATCGAAGTGTTTATAAAGTGTCGAGTGTCCAGTTGATTATTTATTTATTTTTTTTTTTCCACTACACAACGTCCATGACTTAATATACTCCGCGAAGCGGAGCCACGGGGGTTTGGGGGCGTGCCCCCAAGAAAAAACCCAAAGCGCCCTTAACTAACAGTATACGACTTCCGCGCATGCCTCGGGAACCATTACTCAACGTTTATTAAACAGGGTGAATATGTGACATATCTAGATACTTTCTAAGGGGAGTTGGGATTTGAATTGTGTTAGTGTCAGGGTTGTAGTAGTTTTCAATGATGGCGACCATCATTCTGGGGACAGCCATTGCGGTTCCATTCAAAGTGTGAGCGAACTGGCCATCGTCGCATTTGGTGTGCAAGCGGCGAGATTGAAAGGAGAGGCAGTTTGATGCAGAGGAGATTTCACCCCAATCACCTCGTCCAGGCATCCATGCTTCGATATCATACTTTCTACTCGCGGGAGCGCCGAGCTCGTGTGGCGGCATGTCCAACACACGTGCGCAAAGACCCAGCTCCCGGACGATTTCCTTCTGCAGTCCGAGGATTTCGTCCAGCATCTTTTCGGACTTTTCTGGATGGCACCATGCGAAGAGCTCAACTTTGGTAAACTCATGAACACGATACAGGCCCTTGGTGTCGCGTCCTCGGGCGCCTGCCTCGGCTCGATAGGCTCGCGAGACGCCCACAACCCGTTCAGGAAGGGTCTCCAGGGTCTTTTGTAGTCCTAAACCGGCCAGCGGGATCTCTGCCGTACCTGCTAGACACAGAGAGTCGCCCACACTGTATATTTGCTGCTCTCCGTTCTGATCACGTGGTTTGAAGCCACACGCATTAGCCACAGTCGGCCGCACAGCCGCAGGTGGCACCACCAGACGCCACCCGCGCGCGCGCGCCTTTGAAATCGCATACTGAACCAATGCCATTTCCAACAACGCGCCGTTCTCCAGCAAATAGTACCACGAGGTGCCGCTGACCTGCGAGCCACTGCCAAAGTCTACCAACCCACCTAGTCTTTCAGCCACCGCCATATGGTCTCTCTTCTCGTCCTTCGGAACAAACGCATCTGGGTTGAGCCGATCCACCTCGACAACGTCGTCGAGCTGGACGACCGCAGGGTCAATCTCGTTTGGAATCGACTCAATGGCTTCCATAACCGGCTCCTCTAAACTCTCCACATTGTCCTCGCCTCTTTTGATGTCGGACTTTAGATCTGTCATCCGCTGCTTGACGCGCTGCGCGCTTTCTTTGTCCTTTATCTGCTTCTGAAGCTGATTGCGTTCATGCAACAGCTCATCGCGCCTCCGCTTAGCCTCAATCAGCTCTCTGTACTTCCCCATAACCTCTGGAACGCTCTGCTTCCCCGGAAGCTCCATCTGCCGCTTTTCCACACTCTGCTGAAACAATTCAGCCTCCGTCCGGAGTCTCTTATAATCATACTGGGGCCGCTTGATGCTATACCATCGTCGACATATCTCCCTGCCAACTACCCGAATCCCTCGCATCTATCTATCTATATATTCTTCACCTGGGATCTTCACCCCTCTAAAATTCCAAACGTAACCCTAACCCTAATATTTGTGGTGAAGCAAGAATTAACTAAATTAATTAGCTGTCGTTAGGTTTCTGGGGGCACGCCCCCAGCACGCCCCCAGACCCCCAGGGTCCGCTTCGCGGATTTTGGGTTCGTATGTTAAATTGAAGCCATTCAGACCCCCGGAGCCAGCTTCGCCCAGGACTGAGTCGTGTTTAGCAAGGGTAACGGCTTCGCTTTTTGCTTCCTTACCCAGGAAAGGAGAATACTGAGATGTTAGGTTCCCTGTACAAACCATAATACCATGGTGGAAATCCGGCGCTACCGCACGCAATATGATCGACACTTTTAAATGCGCTTGAATTACTGATATATAATGTTTTGATATATAGTCCTCTCTCGACATTCGGGACTCAAATATTAATATAATAGATTTAACGAATATCAAGAGACTCTACTAAATTAGTATTGCGTGCTGCTGGGTATTGATCCTTTTGGGGACGGATCTCGGCCAGATTCGTGGAGATTTGGGTAAGTTGAAATCAACCGCTTTGACAAAACCAGGGTTGCTCAGTCTGATTCTCACATAGAGAGTGGCGTGTTAGCTCCTGGAAATGAACCTGAATCTGAACTTGAAACTAAGAAGAAAAAGAGAGTTTCTCGTTTCAAGGCCGAAAGAATGGAAAACAAAAACAACTTTGCCCCGTCAGTTGGTTGGGAGAATGTTGTTCC
>JAJMDO010000131.1:0-20558 GCA_030573635.1 Blastobotrys ciferrii
GGGAGATGAGAAAGGCGAACAACTAAAAACTTCACCTAATACCACCAACTGGCCGTAATAAATTAAACTGATATTTTTAGGGCCAGCCCCCAACCTCCGTGGCTGGGTTTGGTGGAAGATATTTGGGGTACAAGTCCTTTCTGCTTCGCAACAAAACACTTTTAAGTCCGAACAGCCACATTGCTAAGTGAACAATGAAATGTCAAAACTATTCAAGCCATGGGTCGCTACGCAGAACCAGCCATCATAATAAAAGCAAGCAATATACCGATGCTTCAAAATGAATACTTACAGTACGGCAACTGATATCGGGTCCTCAGTCATCATGCGATTCCACCATTCACCACCAAAATATTATATGCGGTGTAGCCTCGCAGAGCCTCCTGTTTTGTTGCTTTTCGGGAAAAGAATAAACTATCCACATGATGTAGCCCCACAGTGCCCCTCCTTCTGGTCCTTTGAAAGGATGCTTGTAATGTCGACGCTACTGCCTTTTTTCGAGCCATTTACCAAATTCATCGAGTCGTTTCTCTTCTTCCTCTTCATCATCATTTGCGGACTTGGATTTAGCGTATTTGACGCCTACTTCAAGGAGGTCCGCTTCCAGGGCCCGGCCGCCAAAGTAGCGGCCATCCATGCGGTGAACACACTGTAGCGCGTCTTCCTCAGACTTGAACTTGACTGTGACAACGCCTTCCGGCTCTTGGTCGTAAAGGACGACGTTTGTGACCGG
This sequence comes from Blastobotrys ciferrii, assembly GCA_030573635.1. Lineage (NCBI taxonomy): Eukaryota > Fungi > Ascomycota > Dipodascomycetes > Dipodascales > Trichomonascaceae > Blastobotrys > Blastobotrys ciferrii. Next base: position 734 of record JAJMDO010000131.1, read on the forward strand.
ACCGATGTCTTCGCAGCCCTCTCGGATGTCTTGTTTGATTTCAAGCGCCGCAGCCACATCTTCTTCTAGTTCCTTAAGTGCAAATACGTGTTTCAGGACAACTACACGGGGATTTCTCTTGGGTATGTCTTTGTCAGGGTCATCGTCATCCCAGTCGGCCAGTTTATTGTTCAGCTTCTGGATTTTCCGTTTTTCGGTTGCAGTCAACTGCTTCCTCTTCTCTCCCCCGCTTCCTTCTTTATCAGCACTATTCTCTAATGATTCGTGGTTATTATTATTATTGTGGTGGTGGTTCTTTTTGTACGAGTAGTCGGCTTTTTGAACCCTAATGTTCTTTTCATCCGTGGGCCGTATCTTCGTATCGTCCATCAATTCCACAGCCAATGGAACACTTTCAGGCTTGAAGTATATCACCAATGCGTCTCCTTTAGGCCTGCCATCTTCATCCTTGTATAGTCTAATTTTCTTTTCCCCAGTTTTCAAGTCCTCGGCAATTACACCGAACTTGGAAAACGTCTGCTCCAACTCCTCAAACGTGATGTCTAGGGGCAATTCCGACACATATACCGCAGAAGTTGGTTTTGGAGCCTTGGGCTGTTCCGTCTTTATCTTTTTCTTTTCTCGATTCTCGTCAGACTCAGGCCTTCGCTTCTCGTATGCCCTCTGCTGTTGCTCCATCTCCTCTTTATCAGGAACCGGGTTCCATTGCCCCAACTCCTCATCATATTCATACTCTAACCCAGTCTCGTCGTCCTCAAATATCCACTTGCCCGTTATTTGAGAAAACGCTATCCTAGGATCACTCTCCGCTTCCATCGTTGGATACAAATAGTTTTGACGAGCGCGTTCCTGGCCAAACCTCCCAACTGCACCTCTCATATACAGAGCCATTGGGTGCGCGCTGGTCTACTTTCTTTTTTTTTCAGAAAAAAGAAGGAAGCGCATTGTTCCGCTTCATGGAAGATCACAATTATATAGTGCATAAGCTGGGAAGCGCCGCAGGCTGTGATCTCGGGCTTTTTTCTTCAGGGAACAACTAATTAATGATAGCTGGAAGATATATATTAAGCAAGCTAGGGCAGTTTATTCTTTTAAACTAGCATTAGATCTGTATATGCAAAATACTATAATATATTAACGATATTAATTATAACTAGACTTAAAAGCTTCACTATAGGCGTTGCCAAACAACTAATGTGCTGCATGTGTCCTCATTATAAGGGTGGTGTATGCACGTGGGATTCCGTCGATCAAGTGGAGTTATCTAGCTTCTTTCTTTTGGAAAATGAAGGGAGATTACGATTATACGCAGTAATAGTAATAGATTGACTGTTTCCTACCCACTGCGGCCCAGCCAGTGTGATGTTGATGATCGATGGGAAGTTTTATCTCCCAACTTGACAGAAGGTCGATATTGGAAGATAGGAGGATGCCGGTGAATTTTATTGGATCCATTGTGACAGAGGGGACGAAGGCCGTGCCTTATTATGAGCAAATCAAGACCTTTGGACCGTATGTAGCTGGCGTTGTAGCCGTAAAGCGGTATTTTTCAGGCGCCAACAATTCGTGGGAACGCGACATGCATGGACGCGTGATTCTAATAACTGGAGGTACGTCTGGATTGGGTGCAGCTGTTGCATTGGACATGGCGTCAAGAGGGGCTCAGGTAATCCTGCTGGTGAAGGCCACTGGTGACGAATGGCTGGTTGATTACATTGATGACATTCGAGAACGATCTCAGAATTTTTTGGTATACACTGAAGAGTGCAACCTTGGGGATTTTTATTCTATTCGGAAATTTGCTACTAAATGGTTAGACAACTCTCCACCTCGTCGGCTGGATGCCATTATCTGTTGTGCTGGCGTGGCGTTACCTCCTTCAGTGCCGCGTGCGGCGACTACGGATGGACTTGAACAACACCTTCAAATCAACTACCTGGGTCATTTTCATCTGTTGACGCTTCTTGCGCCTTCAATTAGAGCACAACCTCCTGATAGAGATGTTCGGGTGGTTTTGACAACTTGTGTCTCTGCCGTCATGGCCGAATTTGATATTAATGACTTGGAATTTGCCTCTAGAGGATACCCGGCTCATAGACCCTGGAGAGTCATGGGTGCGTCTAAACTGGCGTTGACAATGTTTGCATACGAGTTCCAACAACAATTGAATGATTACGAACGACCAGACAAAGCGCCGCCAAATGCTCATGTAAGCGTTGTTGACCCGGGTATGATGAGATCTCCCTCCTTCAAACGCTTTGTCTCCTGTGGATCACTCTTGGGCCTTTTTCTGTATATCCTTTTATGGCCTATCTACTGGCTTTTCCTCAAGGCCTCTAACAACGGTGCTCAATCTCATCTCTTCGCCATGTTATCTCCTGATCCCAAAGACACCCACGAGGTTTCGTACATTTCTGAATGCACTATTCGTTCAAAACCTCCACGGAAGGAGTTGAACGATCGCGAGCTTCAAAAACAGCTCTTTGAGGTCACTGAAAAGCTGGTATTGGAAACAGAGAAAAAGTCCGTCATCGCTAAAAAACGAGAGGAAATCAAGAAGGGTGGAGACGAAGAACGGGCTTCTTCAGCAGTCTCTGGAATTCAGAGCGCCAAGACTAGTAACAAAAAGTCCAAAAAGCGAAAATAATTGTATATCAAGCAATTCAGTAATGCGATTCCTCTACTACCACTAGAGGTAGTAGCCTACAGATCTTTTTTCCAGAAAAAGAATCAAATAGTGTACAATTACTTCTTGCAGAAAAAATACACACAGCTTCAGACGACCCCGGCGTTCAGTATTCGGTGCTTGCCTCAACGGGATTGCAGGAGTCTAACTGCACACTATCCAAATCTCGGCGACGCCGGCCTTGGGTTACCCCCAAAATAATCATCGAACTGACAAAAGTAAGTAATTTTAATGATCAATGCGAATGTTCTAGTGGACAGTTCAAATCATTTTCTAGATGGAAGAGTTCATATCTTCGTACAACTATAAGAAGGATTTAACCGTACCCAAGCATAGCTTGCTAGTCCGTAATTAAATTCGTTTCTTTGAATCTCCAAATATCGTATTGGTGATTGGAATGAGCTTCGTTCCACGCGCGTCTTCACTACTTAAAAAAAGAAAAAAACCCTTCGTCGAGATCCTTAACAAGCTGTTGTACTACAACAGTTGCTGGAAAACCTCAACGTGATACCACGCGTACACTGGTTTTTGGTCATCAATGTTTATTTTCGTTCGTCCGCTGCGATGTCGATATTCTGAAACTTTCTTTAAAAAAACTACAACGTTGAGCTGTCGCCCATCGAGAATACCCTGAGGACTGTAAGATCGAACTCTAGGGTATATGTAGATGACCAAATGAAGGTAGACTTTTTATTCAATGAGTTTGGGAGGGCTGGATAGTCGACAGTTTCCGATCAAGTTTTGAGGGAACTTAAAAGCCTCAACAGAAAGTCGAGAACCTGGCCGGGGATTAGCCCGGCCGCGCCAAAAATATGCATGTACGAAATATTAATATTAAATTTCCCGAGTCTATAAAACTTCCAGCGATTATAAATACAAACTTCCAGCGGATACGAGGTCTCGCTTGATCAACTCCATGGCCTTTTCCATTTTTTGTTCCAATTCTTCATTTCCGATGGTCTTAGCTGCCATGACCATTTGTCTTATGAGTTCTTCCAATCGTCGGAACATTCTAATCAGACTGCCCTCATAGACATCGGTCATTTTGCATATTTCCCCAAAGGTCCCGCCATTGCACCATTTGTACACGACTTCCATGAGCTCATATTTGAACTTTGCGAGATAGTCTGCTTCGACGACTTCAAGCTTACATTCACGAGAGATTTTAGCAATATGTTTGGCCATCATCTGTACAGCGTTGAATGGCTCCTTGAGTTCTGGTCTTAGACTCGGTGCCTCCTTAGTTTTTTCCTCAAAAACAAAGCAACTGAGGACAGACGCACATTGGGCAGGGGTAAGTTCGGTAAAGGTACCATTGAAGATGAGCTCAGTCAGCATTAATTCGTCACCAGTACTGATCTCACATGCAACACGACCCTTAATGTCAACAATATCATCAGAGCTGATGAACCCGAGTCTTCTCAGCACTCTCTTACGGGCCTTGAGCTCATCAAGCTGCATAATAGAATGAGCTTCCGAAATCTTGGTCTTCAATGCCTTGATGTTAGATTGCAAAGACACCTTTTCGGCGTACTTGTCATAAAGATCAGTCAATCTAGGTGACTTGTATAATGGGTTAGTAGCAAGCTTTGATTCCAAGACTTCAATTTTGCGGAGCAGTTGAGTAAAGGACTGATCATCAATCTTCATGGATTCAACAGGATCTAGCAAGGGAATGCCATCAGGCATACGCTTGTGAATTTCATCAACACTCTTCTTTACCGTTTGCTTTTGTTCCATACTGGTGAGGTCCTTTGGCATGTGGCAGCGAATAGATGCAACATCAGCAATTGAGTCAAGTGTGATTGGAATGACGTCAAATTTACCACCTTCGCCAGATCGTGGCGGTCTCACACCCTCAATCATTTTGGGGTCTCCCTTTCTCAGTAGATGCACAGGGGAAATGGATGACAGCCATACCAGGACATCAACAATGTAAGACTCGTGGTCAGTAAATTGAACATTAGAATGTCTAGGCTTTCTTCTCTTGCTGAATGTCACAACAACACCCCAACCAAATTTCAACGTTGGTTTTTCATTGCCTGGATCCTTAATTTCAACCTTGATCAATCGACCCGGTTGCAAAAAGTTGAGAATATGGTTTGGATGCGAAACAACATGACGAACGTCATCTTCATATGAATTCAGCTGTTGACGGATATCATAGTATTCCTTGATATTTTCTTCGTCGTCAATTTCAAGAGATTCTAACTCTTCTTGGAGGTTGTCACGTTCCTTCTCCAATGCCGGCACCTTCGCTCCATTTTGGTATTGGAAGAAACATCTTTCCAACATAAACTCTGGTGAAATACCTTCAACACGCAGCAAATTGAGGATCATGTTGTAAGAGAGATGGAACGCAGAGTCCAATCGATCAGCCTCACCTTTCACCATACCCTTAGCAACAGCAGGCTCCATCTGCTCATCAATCATCAAAATGACGATACCTCGGTCGTCTAAACCTCGACGTCCGGCACGACCACTCATCTGAATGTACTCACCACCAGACACCCATCTAACAGACTTGCCGTCCCATTTACGAACATTCGTAAATACAACGGTCTTTGCAGGCATGTTCAAACCAATGGAAAAGGTTTCAGTAGCAAACAGAACCTTCAGAAGACCCTCCTGAAACAGCAATTCAATAATTTCCTTAAGAATAGGCAAAAGGCCAGAATGGTGAATACCAATACCTCTCTTCAACAACGGCAAGATCTGCTTAATCTGTGGAAGCTTCTGATCCTCTTCTGACAATTGAGAAATGGCATTCTTAAACACTTGCTCAACTGCTTCAGGTTCACCCTCCTTACTGAAGTCAAGCTTGGACATTTTTGTCGCCAGTTCTTCACATTCTCGTTTGCTAAAGCTAAAAACGATCACCGGGTTATAACTCTTTATCATAATCATTTTCACAATCTTGTAAATATCAGGAACCTCTAAACAAAGAAAAATTAGTAACTTGAATACCATAGTACATCATCATCACCAAGAAAGAGGCACCCATTCTCTTCCTTTTCTAGAAGAGAAACAAGCCACTAGCTTCGCCGAAGATAACTCTCGGCTCACTTTTGTGTCCAGACTTGAGCTAAAACGACAAAATGAGCTATTCTTGTCGTTAAGCGGTTACCATATTTCCGCGAAGCGAACCCCGGGTATCTGGCGGCGTGCTATCAGAAATTATATCACAACTTACCCTTCTTTCCACCTTTATTGGTTTTTCCTTTCTTGCCCTTGAGATTGGCAATTGAGGCGGGATCATCACCCATTTTCTCGCCCAAAGAACCCATAGCTTTTTGGAAGTTCTCCTCTCTAAATTGGCCCTTTTCATCCACGACAAGGTGAATACCGGAACCACCAGCGGGAAATAAGTAATGCTGGAGAGGGGTTGGTCTAAAGTTGGTGTAAACGACATGACATGGCTGGTTATGGGTTTTGCAGATCCATTCAGCAAACTGCATAGCATTTGGAATGGTAGCAGAGAGGAACACATAATGGACATTGTCTGGAAGAAGAATGATAGTTTCTTCCCAGACAACACCTCTTTCAGCATCACGCATATAATGGATCTCGTCGAAAATAACCCACGCGACTTCTCGCATGACTTCAGAACCACGATAAAGCATGGATCGGAGAATCTCCGTAGTCATCACCAAACAACTAGCGTCGGGATTGATGGTGGTATCACCAGTCATCAAACCAGCGTCACCGTTGCACTCTTCCAGCAATTCCCGGTACTTCTGATTACTCAACGCCTTGATGGGTGAGGTGTAGATGACTCTCTGCTTAGCGCGCAAGCTTTGAGCGATGGCATACTCCGCCACAACGGTCTTACCAGCAGATGTGTGTGCCGACACCAACACCGATTCATTGCGTTCAATGGACGCAATAGAGGTGGCTTGAAACGGGTCCAACGTGAATGGATACGTTTTCGCTGGGTTTGTAGATTTATGCGTCGAGATAGGAACATAATCATAGTTTGGTGGTAGCGCCACTTGATGACGAACATGATGTGACAAAACCATCTGCTCTTCTTCGGCCTGCTGTTGCAATCCCGCAGCACCTTTCACTGCACGCTCCTTCTCCTCTTCAAAAGAATCCGTCACCACTGTCTCTGGTTCTTCTCTCTTGGACTTCTTTGTCGCGGATTTCACCGGCTTTTCATCCAAGGGTTCTTGCTTTTTGTCGTTCTTCTTCTTTTTGTCGTCATATTTGCCATTGGCAGATTTTTGGTCGGCAGATTCGTTATCATCGCTAGTGGGCAACGACCGCTTCCCCCCATTCTTCTTATCATTCTTTTTGCCCTTCTTATGCTGCTTCTTTGACTTGGGTCCTTCATTCTCCTTTTGATCAGGCAGCGCAGCTGGTGCCTCGTCAAACACCCCAAACAAGTCCTCGCTGTCCATCTTTCTAAAGACCTGTCACTGATGAAAAATCTAAGAAAAGATCCCACTCCAATTTTAACTAGTGCGGCGGCATACTTCCGATTTTTTTTTTTTTTTCATTCAACGCGCTACGCGCGCAGTTGTACGGCTGTGACAATTGGTTAGGTCTGAACTTTTAAGACGCGTTAGAAGGTCGCGGTGTTTTTTTTTTTCTTTTTTTTTATGTATATCTTCGCTAATTGAGTTGGATGGACCGACTGGCGACTGTTTCGGCGTTAAGAAGGTAGCTGATCTGGTTAGTCGCGAGGTCTGTATCTGTGACCAGGTATGTTGAAAAACGAACGCAAGAAGGAAAGTATTGATCTGACGAATTAAAGTTGTGTCAAGTGTTGCGCAATTCCTTTGGTTTCGTGTATAGCACTCCACAGATGCATCGTCGGAAGCAAAATCGTCAGCATACAGCGTCGTCATCATCATTGTAAATCTCCGAGAAGAATCAAAATCTCATTTCTCCAATTGAGCCAGCCACTTGTCTTTTCCAGCGGGGTAAAAAGATCACGAAATGGCTTTGTTGTTTGACAGTTTCACAAGCAGCTGTCGTAGTGTGGAAAGTGGCGTTAAAGAAGCTTCCGAACATGCACATCGGAGGCTGACTTCGCCGTGGCGTAAGCCTTATTGTCAAATTGAAAACATTTTGGGAAAGGTAAGAAGTATAGGTGTGTGTGTGACTTCTTTACAGTGTAGCCCAAAATATCAATTTGAGGGCACCCGACAATGCGATCAAACCTTGTATAACGTAAATACAGGCCCAACAATCAGTCTTTTCCGTGACATGAAGATGTTGCAGCTTGTGGTAATGGACGAGAGTGAATTGTTGTTGACTCGTCTTCTGTTTTCACGTAGCCGATATCGATCTTAAGGTGAGCGGCCGTCACAAAGTACTGCGTCAAGCTCACAACAGAGTGAACGAGCTCTAGAATATGCGAGATCCCTCTGAAAACGCGCCGTGTGACCAAAATGACACTTGGATCCATAACTACCACACGGACTTCAACAGTACAGGTAGACTGTATCACCTTTATCTTTTGCGTAATCTTTCTCACTACCTCCATCCAAGTTTCTTTTCCAAATACGCAACGTCTTATTCTGGAGCTGAATTCGGAGAACACAGTTATAGCCCCACCAACAGCTACAATATTGCAAAACCTGACATAACAAGTTTTTGACATGAGAAAGCTAGGATTAGCCGGACTTGGGATCTGAGGTATAACAGTACATGATATACTCAGCTCTTTCCGACTTACTGTTGCTTCTCTTTAAACTGCACAAGACCTGCCTTCAGCATGTAGCAACTTAGTTAAAAAGAAAACACGTTTCCTTCCGTCTCTACCAAAGACCAATCTGCGCATTTTGTTTACCTTATTCCGTTTAGAATTTCTAGTAGAAAAACCTCCGCCGATTTCAATCATTTCCGGCACAATGTTTGCAAATTGTCGATTGGCTAGCTTAACCCTCAACAACAACCTCACGTCAACATATTTCAAGAATCATGGATAAAACTTCCACAGTTAAATCTAGAATCCCAATTACTTCCCATTAGTCGTTGTACTTCCAAACAAGAACGTGCCTGACTGACAACCCTCTTCTATTCATATACCTTGCGTGTGTATCTGCCGACTACCGCACTATTAACCGCACAACCTCAATTGAACGCAATGAAAAACACAAATTCTCTACTTTGGTGTACGACCCCACTGTAAACTCCTCCATTATAGTTACTCGACCTTTTTCTTGGTAACACGCCGCCAATCCTCATGTTGATTCACAGAGGTTTGTGAGTATGACTCTTCTGTGAATCAAGACTAACGCTTTTCTTTCTAGAAAAGACGAAGACTATTGATCCGATAAACATATATCCAGTCTCGTTTAGGTTACCTTCTTGGGTGGGGGCAAACCTGTTTCACGGATGCCGGGTCAGCACACCTTGAGCGAAGCAGGACTACCCTGTGCTTCTTTTCTAGAAAAAGGAGAAGAGATAATTGAAGTAGATTATTTTCTTGGGGTAAGCCCCCTACACTACCTGGGTCTGCTTCGCCCAGCCTGGGACCACAATCTTTCTGCAAAACAAAAATATCCTTTTGCTTCATTTTCGGACAAAGGAGAAGGATCGATTAAGATACCCGCCCTCTACTCGAATCTCGGCGAAGCGGGCCCTGGAGTATGGGACTACTTCCCCTAGGAAGGCCCCTATTTGTTGGAGTGGCGGGGTCTGGGACGTGAGACGGAATACCGGTGGAATTTTTTTTTATCAAAATTTCATGCGAGACCGGAGAGATAACATACCCATAAGTTTTTCAAGATGGGTAAAACACAGAAGAAATTTGGTAAAGGAAGATTAGATAAATACTATAGGCTCGCTAAGGAGAAGGGCTATAGAGCTAGATCTTCCTTTAAAATTATTCAAATTAATGAGAAGTTTGGAGGTTTTTTGCAAAAGAGTAGGGTGGTTATAGATTTGTGTGCAGCACCAGGTTCATGGTGTCAGGTGGCTGCTCAGGTGTGTCCGTTGAAGTCGTTGATTGTTGGTGTGGATTTAGCTCCAATCAAGCCTCTGCCAAATGTGATAACCTTTCAAAGTGATATCACTACCGAGCATTGTCGTCAACAGTTGAGGGGTCACTTGAAGACTTGGAAGGCAGATACAGTTATGCATGATGGTGCTCCGAATGTTGGTTTGGCTTGGAAGCAGGATGCGTTCACACAGTCTGAATTGGTGTTGCAATCGTTGAAATTAGCAGTTGAGTTTTTAACGCCAGGAGGGACGTTTGTTACAAAGATTTTCAGATCCAAAGATTACAACAATCTGATGTGGGTCTTTAATCAGTTTTTTGAGAAGGTGCAAGCAACAAAGCCAGCTGCTTCTAGAGACGTTTCTGCGGAGATTTTTGTTGTCTGCAGCGGATTTAAGGCTCCAAAGAAGATTGATCCTAGGCTGTTAGACAGCAAATACGTCTTTGAGGAATTGCAAGACTCTGGTCCAAACTACAACGCCAGAGTGTTTAATCCAGAAAAGGTTACTAGAAAGAGAGATGGTTATGAGGACGACGATTATTTGCAATTCAAGCGCATTACTGCATTGGAATTCCTTGAGCATTCTGACCCTATTCAATGTTTGGGTTCGTATAATGAAATTACCTTGGACTTTAAGGAGCAGCCAGAATTGAAGCCACTACGAAAGCTTCCAGAGACAACCGATGACTTGAAGGAGTGTTTGAAGGACCTCAAGGTTCTGGGTAAAAAGGATTTCCGATCCATTCTCAAGTGGCGAAAGATTGCTCGAGCTACGTTGGGCTTCGATGAAGAACTGTCTACCAATCACAAGAAAAAGAAGGGCGACGGTGAACAAGAGGTGGAGGTTGAGGTGAAGCCGATGACCGAAGAGGAGAAGGAGGAACAAGTCACCAAGGACTTGCAGGCTTTGCAGGAGAGGGAAGCTGCCAGGAAGAAGAGAGAAAAAAGACGCGCTAACGAACAAAAGCAAAAGGAAATTCAGCGTATGCAAATGAACATGACTACTCCACAGGACATCGGTTTTGAGGCCGCTCAGAATCATTCTCTCTTCAACCTCAAGCATGCCGAAAAGTCTGGTGAACTCTCCAAGTTACAGAAAGGCAAAAAGAGCATGGTCTTTGATCGCGAGGATCATCTGAAGGACGAGTTTGGTGGTGATGACTTTGATCCTAATCTTGTGAAGGACTACGATTCCGACCAGGCCGTTGAAGATCTTGGTGAGCAGCTCGATACCATGTACGAGGCATACAAGGAGCGTCAGGCCGAGCGTGAATCGCATTATGCGGCTAAACGTGCTCGAGAAAAAGACAGTGATGATGAGTTTGTTGGCTTTTCTGATCGTGAACAGAGTGATGACGACGACACGGCATTTGAAGAGCAAGATGATAGTAGTGACGACGATTCCAGTGAAGACGAGGCCCTCGATAAGCTTGTCACCACCCTAGAAACCCAAAAGAAGGGCAAGCTTAGTGCCAAGGCCGCCATGTTTTTTGATGATCCTATCTTTGGTTCCGTTGAACAGGATGACGTAAAGAAGCTCTCAAATGAGGAGCAAGAGGATCAAGACGATGTCATGCAAGAGGCACCAACTGGAAAAACCACCACCAGCAGCAATAGCAACGGCAAGCAACACCAACTAGGACAAGGTTCTGAAGATGACGAAGAAGAAGAAGAATCTGAAGATGACTTTGAAATTGTCGCCAACGAGAACGATTCGGATGATGACTGGGACACGGACAAGGAGAAAGATTCCGCACCATACGTCGACCTGGTTACTGAACAAGCTATGACTATGGCCCATCAACTGGCCCTTGGACACAAGACCAAGAAGGAGCTGGAAGACGAGGGCTTCAACAGATACTCGTTCCGAGACAAGGACGGCCTGCCAGACTGGTTCTTGGATGATGAAAACAAACATTCCAAAATCTCCAAACCAATCACTAAGGAAGCCGCCGCTGCCATCAAGGAAAAGCAACGAGAAATGAACGCTCGACCAATGAAGAAGGTTGCAGAGGCGAAGGCCCGAAAAAAACAAAAGGCGCTCCGACGACTCGAAAAGCTCCGAAAGAAGTCAGAAATCATCAACGAAGACACCTCTCGATCCGAGGCAGAGAAGTCCGAAGAAATTGCAAAACTGACCCAAAAGCTAACCAAAAAGGACAAGGAGCGACCAAAACTCACTGTGGTTGCCGCTCGCGGTGCAAACAGAGGTCTCCAAGGCCGTCCAATGGGAGTAAAGGGCCGATACAAGATGGTCGACGGAAGAATGAAAAAAGAACAACGCGCCCTCAAACGTGTCGCCAAAAAGAAGAAAAAATAATCTCTTTAATACGTCTTCATCATGTAATAAATCAATCCAACGTAATTATGCTCTTTTTCCCCGGGGCAAGCCCGCGGAGCGGCCGGCTTGCCAAGGTAGGGTATCCAGCGTTTTTCCACTAAGCAGATCTGACGTTCTTATGAGTAGATAACGCCCCCGAACCCCTAGTTCAACTTCGCCGAAAATTAACACGTAGTCGCCACAGCTCTAACTGCAGTAAACCTCACCCATGCTCAATATCGAGGGGTAAAAGAACCAGCCGGAGGGACCACACCTAGTATACTTTTTCCAATTCCCCGCTTATTACAGCATCTTATTCCCTCCGGTGTCTAACTTTCCATGCCCTTCTATTATACAAGACTGTACAGAAGGTTTTCGATGCACGCCCAGACCCCAGGGCTCGCTTCGCGAGGATAACCAGAGTTCTTCCGCGAAGCGGAACAATGCCTTCTACTCCTTTTTCTGGAAAAAGAAGAACAGATTGATATACTTAGCAGAGTTTTCTAAGACACGGCTCCAGACCCTACAAGGCCGGCTTTGCTCGAGGTTATGGGTAAGCACGGTCCTTCCGCGAAACGAAACAATCCTTGTTGATTCTTTTTCTGGAAAAAGAAGAAAACTATAACAAGGCCCAGCAGACAACTTTGGGGGTGTTTCCCGTGAGGGGTTCCAGGGGGTCCGGGGGTGGGAGCCGCAAGCGAAGATGAGGAAATCGCGGAATGCGCGTAATTTGTGGACCGGGTTTGTTATGGTTGGGCGGAAAGCCCTAACCCTAGGAAGGGAGAAATGTGAATTTTAGGAGCGGGTTATGACGATGCTTGGTAGTAGCCCCGGGGAGGAGATTTGTTGAAGAATAGGCAGATAGGGCGAAAACGCGTCGTTGAGAACCACAACTAGTGTACGGATTAGCAGGCAGATACGGTAACCAGTGTATTTATTTATCAGTCATGTCGACAACAACAAATTCAGACACGCAAGCGCCACCGCGCGAAGGTCACCACCACCACCACCAACACCCGCACCACCACGCGCCACCCCAACAACACGATGCGATGGGCGTGAGCGCGCAGGCGCCTCCGCCACCACCGCAGAACCTGGAGGAGATACAGCATCATCTGCAGGACGGGCAGCTTGCGCCACCGGACGAGGGGGGCAACGGGCGCCACTGGTGCAGCCGATGCCGCCAGCGGAAGGAGGCGGCGTTCTTCGAGAAGGCTAATGGGGAGGACTTTTTCGCGACCTGCTCGGATTGTCGGCAGCGCGACCGCGTGCGCAGGCAGGAGGAGCGCGAACCCAAGGATGGCGATTTGTCCGCTGCCGACGCCACCGCGGCAGCCGCGGTGGCGGCTGCCAGTGCTGCTGTGGCTGGAGTCGAGCATGACGACCAGCTCATGAAGGACCCTCAGCAGATGCAACAGCACATGCAACAGCAACAGCAGCAGGTGCGGCTGTGCAAGCGTTGTCGCAAGCGTCGGGACATTGCGTACTTCATGAACCCCAACCAAGGCGGGTTGTACCAGACCTGCCAGGCCTGTCGCATGCGTGATCGCATCCATCGCCAGCCTCGCAAGGTCGACAAGCGTGCGTCGAGCGTGACTCCCAAGAAGGAGCCGAAGCCTTCCCTGGTGCACTTGCCACCGGCCACCGCTGTCGCCGAACAACAACAGCAGCAGCAACATCAACAACAGCAAGCAAACCATCACCAGCCACCACCGCCACCACCACACCATCCACGTGACGACCTCCAACAGCATGGCGCACAACAGGTGCCACCGCCACAACAGGTCCCACAGCAACAGGCACCACCGCCGGGCCCCCCGCCGGGAAACAACAACTATATGCCATGCCGACAATGCTCGCATTGTGCGGAAATCAAGCCCCTGGGCTCGTATCGCTCAGACACTGATAGTGTGTGCGAGGACTGCCGCATCAAGGAAGAAAACAAACAATTGCCCGACGCTGAAATCTACCCTCTCTTCTTCGATCAGAACTTCTTCAAAAACAAGCCCATTTACGGCCAAATGCCCGCTAACGAAGAGCAATGAATTTAGATCCTCCACAACACCCTCTGTAACCATCTCTCTGTTTTTGTTGTCTATATAATTAATCCACTTCTAGCTCTGACTAAAGTCAACTAACGTAACGTCCTTTTCCTTCGTTTTCAGAAAAGAGGCAAAAACGTCAGTTCTGGTTCACAGACTAATATGGGTTCCCAACCCTCGGTGAAGCCGACCTATGAAAGGGGTTTGGACTTTGGGGCATGTCCCCGAATAAGTTAAATTAAAGCATATATTAGGTCAGTTAACTTGGGGTTAGGGTTTCTAATCCGGTTACCCGGATTTTTCGACAAGGAAATTTTTTTTTTTTTCCTTGGTTACCGAAAGGGGAAAGGAGATTTGAGACGGTTCTTTTTTTCTATATATTCGACATTTGGCCGATTAAATATTCCTTTTGAGTGGTAGAGAGGACGTGACGCGCACGTACGGCTATAAGAAGTGAATTACTTGGGATTGGGATAGTGTGTAGGAAGAAATTTTTTTGCATTGGCCATTTAGTAGGAAAGAGTTATGGCGTCAGCATCGGTGATTGCGCAACAGCAGTTGACATCAGCGGCAGAGGAGGTGCTGAAGAATCCCATTGAGTTTGTTCCCGCAAAGAACCCAGAGCAGGCGAATGAGCGGCCGGCTAATTACATTAAGATTGTACCGGATGGTGGCAAAGAGAACGGGCCGTCGCCAGCCGCCACTGCCACCGGCACCGGCACCGCCACTGAGGGCCCCACTAATTCAGCCACTGACACAGCCACAGCTGAAAGGCCATCTGAAGGCGGCGGGTTTTATGACGTGAACGAAAAGGAGGATGACTATGGTTCGCGGGAAAAGAGCAGGATTGTCAAATCGTGGTCGCCTGCGCTGAAGAAGGCTCCTATAGGACTTCTGAACCGAGGGGTCACTTGCTACATGAACAGTGCTATACAGGTTATTTTCCACTTGCCTGCTATGGCGCAGTATCTGTATGACCTGGCCCAGGGCAAATATTCAGACAATATACCGCGGTCGACTGTTTCCATGGAGCTAGCTCATCTACACCAGCGTTGTGTCGACGAGAAGAGCAGTCGCAAGAAACACGTCTATCCTGCGCGACTCATCTCCCGCCTGTTCGACATCAACTGTATGATGTCTGAGTGGGACCAGGAGGATTCGCATGAATACTTCATGTCGCTCCTCAACCGTCTGCAAGAAGACAGCACGCCAAAAGGCGTGAAACTGAATGCATCCATCATCCATGAAATCCTTGGTGGCACACTGACACAAAAAGTCAAGTGCCAGAACTGCAACGAGGTATCGACGACGCAGCAGGACTTTATGGACCTTTCCGTCTCGTTCTCGTCGTGGGAAAATAAGAATTCCCGCCCGTACACGGTGGAAAGATCAATCAAGGAATACTTCATGCCCGAAGTGATCGAGGCGGAAAAGGACAACAAGGAATCTGGATACAGCTGTGAAAAGTGCAAACAGCTCTCCAGTGCCAGAAAGGAGTGGCGAATCCAGGACGCTCCCGAATATCTAACAGTGCATATCAAGCGTTTTGCCTATGCAGACAAACACTCCAAAAAAGTCAAAGATGCTATCAAGTACCCCTTGGACCTAGATCTAACCAAGTTTTCTGTTGGAAACAAAGGCTCTCAGATCATGTATCGTCTTGTCGCTGTGCTAGTGCACGAGGGCCGCACTGTGACCAGCGGCCACTATACTGCATACTGCCGACAACCGAACGGAAAATGGGCGGAATATGACGATGAATGCGTTCGAACTGTCGGCCTCCAAACCGTCCTCAACCAGTCATCTGCATACATGCTCGTTTACTCTCGACTCCTCCAAAAACCAGAACCCCCAAAAACTAATCCAAAACCACAACATCAACCCTCCTCACACAAACGTCAGCACTCCGAAGATGATGACGATGCTATCGAGAAAATCTTTGCTGAAAAGAAACTCAAAAAGAATTAATCCTTATTTATTTATTCGCTAGAATCACAAACCCTTTCCATCATTCTTCAAACCTCCAACCCATCTCCCTTTCTGCAAACCGTAACAAAGAAAACTCTTTGATCTGTTTTCTTGGGGGCACGCCCCCAAACCCCAGGGTCGGCTTCGCCGAGATTTGGGCAAAAGTCGTTCTGCGAAATAGAACACTTTATCCCACTTTCTGGAAAAGAATGGGGTCTTTAAAGCGGATTCAGTAAAAACTGGGAGATGTTTTTTCTTGGGGCTCGTCCCCAAATCCCCGAGATCAGCTTTGCCGACACTTGGGCTATGTCTTCTTCAGACAGAATGTTTTTTGTTTCCTTTCTGCAAAAAAATACCGCCAGAAAAATAAAATCTCTGGATTAATGGATTACTGTTTTTGGAGTGTAAGTGGCCAATTGTTTAAAAAAGCTTGTTCCTGCATTTAAGGCATTGGTATATTAGATAAATAGCTAGCTTATCCAACTACTAATGTAATACTACCGTGCATGTGGTTTCTAGTCGTTTAAGGATCCTTCTTCCCTAGAAAAGGAGCAGAACCAATCGTTTTATCTCGTAGAAGATCAGTAACTCGGCGAAGCCGACCTTTGGGGTTGGGGGCGTGCCCCCAAAAACCAGCAAATGTGTAGGACTATAGTGATCTTCTGTCATCTAAAGAGTTTTATTTTCGAGAAAAGAAGCAAATGCGTTGGTTCTGGCTTGTAGGGGGTCGTTATACCCCGCAATCGACTACAGCGATCTTAGTCGTTTAAAGTTTTCGACACTTGGGGGTGAAATAGGTTAAGTTGCATGACTAGTTTATTTACAAGTATTATACAAGGAGGTTAATTGTCATTTAGGGGTTGTTGTTGGTCTTCTTTAGAAAGTTCGTAGATGCGGAGATGTTGGCGGACTCTGTCGTCGACTTTGAGATCGACCATCCATTCGGAGCCTTTGTCAAGGCCCTTTTGCTTCCATTTCTTGGGCCAATCGTCTTCCTCCTGGATGCATGCATCGTCGTCTTCCTTGGTGAAAGGCCGGGTTTGTGCAAAGACGACAGCCGCAGTGGCAGCCCCCATGCGGTCAGCGAGGTGGCGGCGGTTGAAGAAGCGGTAGATTCGGATCGGGGTGTTCAGGAACCCCAGAATATGGGGCTGGTTGATGATGGCCATGGGGTCGGCTATACTACCCTGTTCAGCCGCACGGCGAAATTCGGAAGAAAGTTCAGCCTCACTGAACTTGGTGAGAGGTATATAAGGCTTGGGCACTGGCGCTTGCTTCTCCTTCTTTTCCTCGCTCTCGCTCTCACCCTCGCCCTCGGCCTTGGTCTTCTCTTCAGCGGTCTTTTCCTGTTGCTGGTCGAGGGTCTCGGGCTCGGAGGACTGCTGGGACGGGGTCTCATCCTCCTTCTTCTCGCCCATGATGTCTCTGAGGTCGTCTTCCCTGGTGGGGAACGCAGCGACGTCATCGCTATTCGCAGTGGTATCATCCTGGGGTTGTGCGGGAGGCTCTAACGGGCCTAGCCAGCCCTCCTGAAGCCCATGCATGTACTCCTTGTATGCGCCTCTGCCGACGCAGATGACGCCACCAGTGGTGTCGTACTGGAGACCGGACTCGATCGTCTTGTCGAGCTCATCCTTGAAGGCTGGGTCGGAGGTCTCAAGGCCCAATTCAGCCCGACGACGGTTCCGAATCTCCTCGGCAACCCGATGACGGATCTCGCCCTGACGATTCTCTGTGCGGAGGTCAAAGTCCGTCGCAGAGGCCGTCAGGATTGGCTTGATGTACTGGCGGAAATGCGTCAATGAGGCGTCCAGATAGTCTCCCGGAGGAGGCGCCACATAGACGGTCACCTTCCGCGGCATCTCCAATGGATTCATCTTCTGCGACGCCAGATAAGACACCTTCTGCTTCCATTGCTCACGTACCTTCTTTCTCTCATAACGGTCATACGTGATCCACCCGGCAATGGTACCGGTCACCGCCCAAAAAATAAGCCAATTTCTAGATGGCACTCTCAACGTCGGAATCCCCATCGCCTTCAACGCCGGATGGCTGAACCCCTTCGACTTTGCCTTAGTCTTCCCCTCTAAAACAGGCGGGGCCTCTTGTGTACCCTTTGCTCCGTCCTTCTCCATTGGTTTATCCTTGGTCGAATTTTTCACACAACCCTTCAACTGACCCCATCGGCCCGGTGTACAATCTCTGCACTTTAACCCACCTATAACCCACTTTTCTTTTCAAGCCTCCGGCCGGTTCAAATTCACATTAATTAAAGGTTTTTTCTGGGGACACGCCCCAGACACACTGGGCCGGCTTCTCCGAGTCCTGAGTTGTACTTTAAAGTAATAATTCCTTCCTTCAAAAACAATCAAGCTGATAAATTAGAAGTAGTTTGTTGAGGTAGTCATACTGTGAACATAACGAACTTCTGGGGGTCGCCAGATCCCTGGGCTCGCTTCTTGCTATGGGTATGTATTCGATGAAGCAGGCACAATAGCACGAATCGTTCTCAACAAGTCCACTGGAGACTTTTTCCCCAAAGCTCTTTGCCATTGCTCTGGCGCAAATGACATGTGCCATTAGGGGCGCCGGTACGTGATTGTTTCGTTCAAGAAGGTTTAAAGCCATAGTACCCGATGGTCATAAAGGTTTCGGCCTTCGCTGATGGCATGACAATTGTGGAGCCGGCAGTGGATGTTATGAAGAAGATGGAGGATATCATAGGGGTGTACTGTCGGGCGTCAGGAGCACATATAAATGGACGAAAGAGCAAGATCGTTTCAAGAGCGAGCAACAGAAAAGTTTTTGCGGAAATCATTGTCGCAAACGTTGACTCGATCGACTTGAATAAATCACCATTCGATTTACATGGAGCCCTCCTTGGAACGGACCTAATCACTACATCGGACCTTGCAAATGAATGCATTATGGAGAAGGCATGGAGGAGAGCTCATCATCTCTCAGTATATGACCTCTCACTTGCCGCTAGTAAAATAATAAGGATGTTAGTAGACCCAAAACTCGGGTCTGGGAGTGTGTTCCCAGGATGATTAGTTCCGCGGCTCAAACATGGGTAATCAGGACCTATCTTTTCTTTACATACCGTCCATTTACCAAAGAATATAACCAAAGAAATGGATTTCGCGTACAAAGGATCAAAAAAACCCAAGAGGGCACTTCAGTCCAATAAAGATGTGCCCATGAAACCGCTAGAACACAAAGGCTACGGGCTCTGGAACCTGCAAGTCAAACCAGAGACAGCAAGGATTTCTTCAGCTACTATCTGAGCCATCGTATGTCAGGAGTAGGATCTTCTGTCGCAATCGGCACAAACTGGATAACACTCAGACAAGTTTGGACCCAAGTATATTTTCGACGACCTCTGAAGTCATCCAGACTTGAAGTAGATCCAAAAGTACAGGGACATCAGTTTTACTCGCTAGAGTTTCAGGGGAATTATAAACCTTCAGAGAAAAATGGGCCTGTAAGATTGGCATGGTTCCTTGGTCACTGCGAGAGGCATACTAAAAGTGGGCACAACTGGTAAAACATATTCCGGAAAAGCCCCATAAGTCCTGGGTTGGTCAAGAATGTAATGGGGCTATGCAGCAAAGATTAAACCCACATAAACAGATCCTGAATCTCTGGAATTAGACGGACAAATCCCACAACACCTACGCTCTGTTGTTGGTGGAACAAACTTTCAAAAGATGAAAAACCAATTAACCGTTTTCAAAACATTTACCCGACGTCAAAGCAAAAACCTAACCTCCATTTGACATGGAAAGATTAGAAAAGACCATACGCCGACCCTTTAGAAAGTGATATGTTTCATCGATTCCTAAACCACAATATC
>JAJMDO010000131.1:20658-33431 GCA_030573635.1 Blastobotrys ciferrii
ACACTTTTTTTTTTTTTTTTTTTTTTTTTTTTTTTAAAAAAATGCCCAATGACAACAAAACTCTTGAAAGAAAGCGAAACAATCAAAGGATGGTAACCTTGTCGACCATTACAGCGATACAATGGACCAAATGGTTCATGACTCCAGGCCCGCAATATCAAATTATGAGCTTCTATCCAGCCATTTACGACATGAATCATGATTACCGCTTCAACACCCAGTACACAACCCCAGCTGAAGAATATCTGAACATGAAAGCCTATATTCCCAATTCCCTGGAAAAAAGGCGACGAGAAACTAACCCAGAACAACGTTTTCTGGGGGCACGCCCCCAGACCCCCTGGGTCGGCTTCGCTCGAAGCTATGGGTATGTATTCGATGAAGCCTCGCAGAGCCACGGGGGTGCAGGGGGCTGGCCCCCTGCAAAACCTAACCCAGTAGTTGTGTTTTCTGGGGGCACGCCCCCAGACCCCCTGGGTCGGCTTCGCCGAGAGTTGGGTTGTATTCGATGAAGCCTCGCAGAGCCACGGGGGTAGTGTTTTTGAGCAAGGTAATCATTTTTTTGTTGTTGAAGTTGAATTACATATGCTTAGTGTTGAACTACAAAGTCATTTGATGCTGTGGGGGGATAATTTATAGCTCACCAGGGACGGGGAAGGTGGAGACCCATTCGGTGACCTCCTTTTTGAGGGCCTCAATCTCAGGACGGCCCTCGACGTGGGAGCGGAAGTCGGCGATCTTGGTTTTCTCGCCCTTCTGGGCAACCTCCTGCTTGACTTTGGAGGTGATCTTGACGGCCTGGTCGATGTAGTGAGCGACCTTGTCGAAGTCCTGGGGGGTGAAGCCACGGGTGGTCATGGCGGGGGTGCCGATACGGAGGCCGCCGGGGACGAGGGCGGACTTGTCGCCGGGGACGGTGTTCTTGTTAGCGGCGATGTTGATGAGCTCGAGCACGGTCTCGACGCGGGCGCCATCGACCTGCTGGGGCTTGAGGTCAATGAGCACCAGATGGGTGTCGGTGCCGCCGGAGACGAGCGTGTAGCCGCGCTTCTCGAGGGACTGGGCCAGGACCTGGGCGTTGTCCACCACATTCTTCTGGTACTGCTTGAACTGAGGGGTGGTGGCCTGGCCGAGGGCCACGGCGAGAGCCGTGATGGTGTGGTTGTGGGGACCACCCTGATGGCCTGGGAAGACGGAGAAGTTGATCTTGTCCTCCAGGTCGTAGCGGATGGGGTTGCCCTTCTTGTCGTGCTTGCGGACGCCCTTGCGGAAGAAGATGATGGAGCCGCGGGGGCCGCGCAGCGACTTGTGGGACGTGGTGGTGACGATGTCGGCATACTCGAAGGGCGAGGGCGCCACGCCGGCGGCCACGAGCCCCGACGTGTGCGCCATGTCGGCCATCAGATACGCGTCGACCGAGTCGGCGATCTGGCGGAAGCGGCCATAGTCCAGGGCGCGCGCGTACGCGGAGGCGCCGGCGACGAGGATCTTTGGTCGGAAGAGCTTAATTGTCTTTTCGAGCATGTCGAAGTCAATCAGACCAGTGTTCTCGTCCAGCCGATAAGGCATGGTCTGGAAGTATTTGGACACAAACGAGATCTTCTTGGACGGCGTCTGATAGCCGTGCGAGAGATGGCCGCCGTGCGGCAGGTCGAGGCCCATGAGACGGTCGCCGACCTCCATGAGCGCCGAGTAGACGTAGAGGTTGGCGGGGGCACCCGAGAGGGCCTGGACATTAACGCCCCACTCTTCTGGGTTGAGGCCAAAGGCAGCCAGGGCACGCTGCTGACAGAGACGCTCGCCCTGGTCAATGTACTGGTTGCCACCGTAGTAGCGGGCACCGGGGTAGCCCTCGGAGTACTTGTTCTGCATCTCCGAGCCAAGCACGTCCATGACGGCCTTGGAGGTGAAGTTCTCGGAGGGGATGAGGGTCACAGACTCCTTCTGACGGGTGCGCTCGCGGTTGAGGATGTCGGACACCTCCTTGTCGACCTTCTCAACCGGCTCGCTCACCAGGGCCTGTTGCGAGAGGGTCGAGTTGGCTCGCACCAGCTACGACATTGATTAGCATCGGTCAGGACAACGAACAGTGCATGCAGTGTACTTACAAGGCGTCGAGGAAGCGCACGGGACGCGGAACGGAACGAATTGGACAGCATGGCGACGATGGATGGGTGGACTCGCGGGGTGCACTGGTAGTATATATAGTGAGTGTGTGCCGCTCGCCTGACACGGAGTCCTCCGACACCCCCGACCAAATTACCGTCCCCTGACTCGGTGCTCACCGGGTCAACTCGGTCTCCCCCACTCTCTTATAGCTTCACTTGGGTTTTTTCTGGGGGCTAGCCCCCAGACCCCTGGGTCGGCTTCGCCGAGTGTTGGGTTGTATGCGATGAAGCCTCGCAGAGCCACGGGGGTAATCCTAACCCAGAAATGGTTTTCTGGGGGCACGCCCCCAGACCCCCTGGGTCGGCTTCGCCGAGTTCTGGGTTGTATTCGATGAAGCCTCGCAGAGCCACGGGGGTGCAGGCGGCTGGCCCCCTGCAAACCTAAGCCAGTTGTGTTTTCTGGGGGCACGCCCCCAGACCCCCTGGGTCGGCTTCGCCGAGTTCTGGGTTGTATTCGATGAAGCCTCGCAGAGCCATGGGGGTGCAGGGGGCTGGCCCCCTGCAAATCCTAACCCAGTAGTTGTGTTTTTCTGGGGGCTCGCGCCCAGACCCCCGGGGGTCCGCTGCGCGGAAGCTTAGGTGAATGGGATACCTGGGGTAATAACAAGGTTTTTCTGGTCTCCAAATGCAGTGAACTTTTTCAGGATTAAGTGCTGGTTCAGTTCTGCGAACAAGGGATTGATTAAGGTCTAGGCGAAGTCGACCCAGGGGAGGGGCTGGGGGGCTTGCCCCCAGAAAAAACTATTTCTGGGTTAGGATTTGCCGGGAGCTGGATCAAGTGGGCGAGGCATGCATGGTGATCTGGTATAGGCCAAATTGTTGAATAATAACTCGATATTTTATCTATAATGTTTCGGAACAGCGCGCCGCAGATGCTATATACCAGGGTTTGTTTCGGTTATAGTTGAGAGTTTAAAGTACAAGCAAGCTATAATTACCGGAGCAGACTTCTGCGAAGCATAACAATGCTTCTGTTTCTTTTTCTGGAAAAAGGAGAAATAATCTGCCCTGGGCTGGGCTTTGACGAAATGTGGGTCAAGTATACGCATGTTCATTCTTGAATTGTTAACGTTTGTCAATGACTGTTTCTGGGGGCACCCCAGACCCCCTAGGCTCGCTTCGCTCGATGTTATGGGTATTTTTTTCATTTGTTTTTTGTTCGATTAAGCCTCGCAGAGTCACGGGGGTGCAGGGGGCTGGACCTAACCCAGAAATAGATTTCTGGGGGCAGGCCCCCAGACCCCCTGAGCTCGCTTCGCTCGAAGCTATGGGTATGTATTCGATGAAGCCTCGCAGAGCCACGGGGGTGCAGGGGGATTGCCCCTGCAAAACATGACCCAGAAATAGATTTCTGGGGGCAGGCCCCCAGACGCCCTGAGCTCGCTTCGCTCGAATCTATGGGTATGTATTCGATGAAGCCTCGCAGAGCCACGGAGGTGCAAGGGGATGGTGCCCTGAAGCCTACCCCAGAAAATTTTTCTGGGTGTACGTGCTTCTTTTCGTATACATTCTTCAATACAATGTGAAAAGAATCTTTCGTAATGTTTGGATCAACCTGGCTTCAACAGATCTTTTTCACGATTTTATCCACTTCTATTTTCATCGAACATAGTTGATTCCTCTGAGATTTTGTTAAGTAATATCCGATGTAAACCGTGTTCCGCGTTTGCTTTCAAAGTCACCCTAGAGATCTGCCCCTTGCAAAATTCGTTCGGGTAGTTTTCGGACATCTTTCAGGACTCTCGCACTTTTTAACAATCTTGATCCGCAATTGCACTAGTTTCAGGCGTACGGGATGTGTATCTCTTTATATCCTGTCGTGGGCCTACATTAACCCGCGATTATTACACAGCAGCTTGTATTAATAACTGGACGTATACCAAATGTCTATCTTAAACTAACACTGAAATAGCATAAGAATTTAAGCCACATCTGCTAGGGTTAGCCCATAAGTATATGTATGATGTACTATTTGCAGATCAATCAACACCTTTGAAGAATATACACCTTTACCCCAGACCTTGGCGAAGCCGACCCATGCAGGGGGTCTGGAGCGTGCTCCCAGAAAACAACAATTTCGCATCAATCTCTCTTACCCTGGTAAACCTAAGCTTCCAATCCTGCTTCGAGGGAAAAGCTTTTGTCGCAAATCTCATCAATGAATTGAGCAAATCTCTCCAATGAATTGCTGTTTCTTGAGGGAAGAGGTCAGGGGGGTCCAGACATGTATGGTAAGGGTTAGGGTTGTGTTTTAGTTGTGGAGTTATATTGGGAGAATGAAATTTTCAGCAGGACTTGAAGGAACCAATGTCGAAAAAGGGAGCGGCAGCTGCGAAGGACGTTTTAGTGAAGCTGATTGTGGGGGCTGGACAGGCAGCACCGGCTCCGCCAGTTGGTCCGGCGTTGGGTTCGAAGGGTGTCAAGGCCATTGACTTTTGCAAAGAGTTTAACGCCCGAACAGCCCATCTCAACACGGGTGTGCCAGTCCCCGCTTTGGTAACCGTGCGACCAGACCGTTCGTTCACATTCGAAGTCAAGAGCCCACCCACTTCATGGCTACTCCTGCAAGCCCTAGGTGTGGAAAAGGGCAGCCCCGATCCAAAACGACAAAAAATCGGTACTTTGTCCCTAAAACACGTTTACGAAATCGCCAAAATCAAGAAAACCGACAGTCGACACAAGGAGATCCCAATGGAAAACATCGTCAAGTCTACCATCGGCGTTGCCAAATCAGTCGGCATCGATATTGTCCCTTGATCGCACCTCTGTATATATCAATCTCCTCCCCACCGGTTTGCATGTAAATATTTCTAATCCATCTGCCCTATATACGGTCAATTGTATTCTCCTCAGTTCCAGGTGTCATGTTTGTCGACCTCGAACTGGAAGAATGTGTTGGAGAAGGTTTTCTGGGGGCACGCCCCCAGACCCCCTGGGTCGGCTTCGCCGAGTTTTGGGTGAAAGCCAACTTTTTGCGAAGCAGAACTAACTTTTTGCTTCTTTTCTGGAAAGAAGAAATTACACCAATCGAATAGTAGAACGTACTTTCTATAACGGTTGTCGGGGCATGTTCTATGGAAAATGATGAAACGTTTCACGGTAGAATCGAGTTTGTTAAAACCCAGCTACAAAGTCTTGATTTATGTACCGTTGTCACGCGTACCTATTCCAGAAACCGGCCAATGACTGCTTTTTGGTCGATCGATCTCAGGGATATATCAGCAAATCTACATAAACTGCATTCAGTATCCACTTGGTTTGCATTAGCACAAGCCCTGTAGAGAAAGCAACGTAAAGTAGATCGCAGCGACCTCCACCCCAGTCCATGGCCATTCCTTCGCGGACACGCTGTTAAACGTTAGCGCGGTGCATGTGTAGTCTAGAGTAGCTAAGCTGTTATTGATATAAGAAAACACCATCATTCCAGCCGTATGCTACCAATATCAGACATTTACACCACCAAATATACCATAGTATACATGCGTAAAGCGCTTGTACATTAACAGTTTTCTCTCCATTAATGGCGTTCTACGTCATATTCAATTTCAGTTACTTGATTGTACGTAGTAATTCGATCGATCCCACTTACACATTTCACGAACTTGTTCTGCTAGTTGCCCATTTCAGACAAGTGCATGCATTCTAGCATTCGAGTTATCTATAGTATTAATATTAAAGCCCCGCGTATATAGATCAAGACAGTACATGTATCTCTATACTAATTTATAGTTCAACCGTTTGATATCGATGGTGTCAGCCATGTTTTAGTAGCACCGGATTTCCACCACGAAATTTCATGGTATATACAGCTATCTGACATCTGAGATTAACCGGGACTAATTTCAGCAATATTCATTCCATTAAAGCAAAAAGGCGTTACTTCGGCAGCGCAGAAGATTGTGGGCTCCCAACCCTCGGCGAAGCCGACCCAGGGGGTCTGGGGGCATGCCCCCAGAAAGCAACTATCGCTGTGGTGAAAGGCGTTTGCGTATATACCCGATGGTCATGCAGATTTAGCCTTTTGAGTCCCTGATACGGCGTGTGGGTTTTAGCTGCATGCATAAGAGCGGCTAGAAAATGCAGGTAAAGCTATGAGCCACGTGGATACGTCGGGTTTTCGAGCTGCCAAGGGAGGGAAATTAAACGGGTTTGGAACTAAGCGGATGTAACGGTTGCCGGAGGAGGCTGGGCACAGCCGGGGTTGCCCAATGTGATTTAAACCGTTGACGCGGCTGTGCATGGCGTCATAAGATGTGGTTGTTCTATGCAAGGCTAAGCTTTTTGTTTCAGATTGACCCAATCGGGCCGGTGTCCGAGAATTTTATAAATACCGGACCGGCGCGCCCCCTTAAACCGACGTATACACTTTGGCCAACTACACAATGAAGTTCGTGTTTCTGCAGATACTGATTGTGGCATTCCTGATAGCGTTTTCTGCGGCGTCGCCCATCATGCACGCCGGCGGCGGACCCCGCGACCCGTCGCAATTCGCCAAACGTCGTGGCGGGTCCGGTGGTCGCGGCGGAGGAGGCGGTAGCAGCTCCGGAGGCAGCCGAGGCGGCTCTTCGTCGTCAGGCGGTAGCTCAAGAGGCGGCGGAAGCAGCTCGAGAGGAGGCTCCGGCTCATCATCAGGCAGCCGAGGATCACAAACAACCAGCTCCCAGCCGATGCGCGGAGGATATTACTACGGCGGCGCGGGCACACCGTTTATTGCCGGGGCAGCTGCTGGCGCGGGCATTGGTCTGTTCACTATCACTGCTGCCACTGCCGCAGGCCACATGCACGGCTACTGGGGACATGGTAAGGTGTATGATTATCACTATAATGCGACATTCAACGGCACTGATTACCAGGTTGACTGCTACTGCATTCAACAGACCCCGTGCTCATGCGCTAAACCTAACTCCACACAATACTTTGACGACCTGCCAGATGACCGGTATAAGAAACAACGCCTCAGCAATGGCACATTGCATTATGACATTAACGGAACCTTGGAAGAAAAGGAATATGATACCTCCGACAAATCAAGCAACTCCGCATCCTCCACCTCTTATGTAATCTTCTGGCCGTCCCTGGCCCTCGCTACCCTATACCTTCTTTAATTTCTCCTGCTAATCTTAATTCCTATCAATAACTAGCTTCTCTTGAGTTCTTCTTCTGCCAGATTGCATTAACGCGTTTGCTTCTCTTCTGGTAAAGAAGTCTATCAGTCTATCTTCTCGCGTAGACTTATGGGGGCACGTCACCAGACCCCCTAGGTCGGCGAAATCAGGACCAAAAGCTTTGATTTTTCAATTTGTCTTGAGAACGAAGAATGCACCAATTGAACTACTCTTAGTCTTTGAAGAGAAACAGAAGCATTGTTATATGTTGACCGATCTCTACGCTAGGTTAGTTAATTTATAATTAGCTGTACGTACTATATGTACGTTCGATCGCGTTGTAGCTACGGCATGTACAGCGTGCGTATATACATAGGTGCATGCACAGTTTATACGTTAACGTTAATTTGTAAAGATTTAAGCTAGAAATATATATATGGCTAGCACTGCGCGCTGTCCGTATATACATACATATATATTCATGCCAGCCGGGGGAGGCCCTAGGGTATTTCAATCGATATATTAATCAGGCAATTGGACTATGGCGCCGTAAATAAAAGCCTAATTGATTATGATCGATAATCTGGCTATAGCTAATTAAAGGTTCGCCAGTGGCACTTGAATGGATATATCGATGCATATGTGATCATGATTCACGCATGCGCACGCATAACATATATATATACGTATACGTACGTACGTATACTCTCATGATCAATTAATATTTATTCCCGCGGCCGGCCTTAGCTTATATATATATATATAGATCTGATTCGCATATATATATATATATATACCGACCCTAGATCGCTTTAGATTAATATTAATTGTACCATGCATGGATAAAGTGATATATATATATAACTTAGGGAACCCGTTTCGAATTCCCTAGGTGCGTCCACAGGGATAGTTAGTACACTTTTTCTTAACCAGAAAACAGCGTACAACATGAGACACCTTGTTACAAGAGTAAAAACACCAGTAATCAAAATCAAAGTAAAAAATGTGTCAAATTGCCTAGTTCTCGTTGCAAAGCCGCCTAGGAATTGGGAACTCGCAATTAAACAAGCATCTCGTGAACTAATTTGGCGTTTTCCACGAAAAACCCAAGAAAGGTCTGCTTCACACAAGGTTTTTCCTATCCAAATTATGGCGAACCCGACCCAGGGGCTTTCCCCAGAAAACTCCGAGTTAGGCGTCTTTCTTTTCTAGAAAAGAAGCAAAAGCGTTAGCTCTACCTTGGAGAAGATTATCCTAACCAACAAATCGGCGAAATCTACCCAGAGGGTGGGGGATTGTTAGCGTTAAGGGGCCTTTTCCTTTTGCAGGAAAGAAACAAAGGCAGCAGTTCTGCTTCGCTGAAGGTTTTTGTATCCAGACCACGCAGACATAGAGGGTCGGGAGCGTGCCTCCCAGAAAAAAACCTGCGCTAAAGCGTCTTTCGTTAAATTAAATCTATATTATATTAGAATCCCGAATATCGAGAGCGGATCGGACTATATATCAGCTAGTAATTCAAACATTAATTTGATCATGAAGGTGTCGATCATATTGTGGTAGCGCGCCGGATTGCCACCATGGTATTATGGCTTGTACAGGGAACCTGACATCTGAGCTCTTTCTTTTCCAGAAGAAAGAATTCGGCATTACAGAAGTTTTTTGGATCCAGAACTCGGCGAAGCCGAGCCCAGCGGGTCTGGCGGCCTGTTCCCAGAAAACCCTCCCCAAGCGCCTCAAAGGATGGTTCGGATTGGGGAAGCCTGGGGACATGCAATCAGAAAAAAAAGTCATCATAGCGGTTAATTGAGTTATAGCTTGATCTAGTTTGTACATGGGAGTGCATATAAAAAGTACAAGAAGAGACATAAGAGAGATGCAAGGGGTAGATCTGTTACCAGAGCTTGTCTTTAGGCTTTTTCTTTTTGTTTTTCTTTTCGAGCATGGCAATGTGCGCCTCGTCGAAGGAAACGGTTGAGTGGGAGTGTGCTGGGCGCGAGACCACGTGACCGTCCTGCATTGTGCAGAACTCGACGGCCTTGAACCAGTCGTCTTCGAAGCATTCCTGGATGGTGGCGCGTTTTTCAGGGTCGATTGTTAGCATTTTGAGGACCAGGGGTCGAACGTCTTGGGGCAGGTTGCGTAAGAGTCTTTGGGGCCCGTTTGACTTAGAGTGTCGTGGGCCGGCTGTTTCGGTGATCATAGAGTTTGGGTTTGGTGGTTTTTCTGTTTCTGAGGGCTCGTCCTCGTTATAGTTGTTCTGTCCCTGTGCGAAGAGCTTGTACGAGTGGTCTGACAGCCGGGGGGACTTCCAGGGGAACTTGCGCATGAGCATGCAACAGAATATGATGGCTGCGGACCAGATGTCCGTGGGCGTGGACTGGTACTTGAGGTTGGCCACCACCTCCGGAGCCAGATAGGGGTCTGAGCCCACAATGCCGTGGGCGGGGAGGATTTTGTCGCTCTGCGGGTATTTATACACAACGGCACTGCCGAAGTCGATCAGTTTGACGATCCCGTGCGAATTGATGACACAGTTGTCGAGCTTGAGGTCGCGGTGCGCCAGCCCGGACTCGTGCATGTAAAGTATGGCAGACATGATCTGTTTGAAGTCGCAGTATATCTCGCGGTGGGACATTTTGCCGGACATGACGATTGCAAATAGGTCGTACTCGCAGTATTCCATAATCTGATATATCCGGTCGTGCTCGTATATGATATCGACGGTCTCGATAATATGGGGGTGCTTGAGGGTGAGGCCAATGCAGTACTCAGCCGTAACCTTCTTCGAGTACTCGCGACCTGTCTCGTAGTTTTGTCGCTGACGAAACTCCTTGACTGCGAAGATGCGCTTGTCAGAGGAACGCTTGACCAGACGCACCGATCCCCCCGCACCCTCGCCGAGCGCCTTCCCGAGCCGCCCGTAGTGCTTGGACAGCGATGTCTTGTGGAAGGGGTCGTTGTGATTGTAGAGTGTCTTTAGAGACGTGGTAGAGCGCGTGGAGCGATGGACGAAGTTGCGCAGCTTGCTCGAGCTCGGCGACGATTGGATGGGCTTCTCCTCCGGCGACGACAGGTTCGACTCCGACGTCGACATCACCGGCGAGTCCAGCGTGTAGTTGCTCACGCTGTGTGTCGATGAGTGTGACGACTTGCGGAATATCCGCTTCAGATCCAACATCGACCCGTTCGACTGCAATCTGCTGTGAGTCGACGGTTGTGACTGCTGCTGCTGCTGCTGCTGTATTCTATCCACGTCGACGATAAAGCGCGAGTCCACCGTCTTAGACCCTGACTCCAGGCTGCTGTCGCCGTCCTGCGGGACGCCCAGCTCAAACCGGGCGTGCTCGACGTTCTCTTTATTCCCCTCCTCCATGGTGAGCACGCTCTTACTGCCCATGATGTCCAAAATCGCAATACAGGCCAAAAGCCGTCGTTTCAAAGCAGTCAGTCAAAGAAGCCAGAAACAGACTAGCTAGCATGCACCAACACAGTTTGGGGATGGTGTTGGCAGAAAGGGAAGGGAGGGAAAGACGGAAATTACCTACGTCCGGCGAATTAAACTAAGCACCTAATCCCTCTGCTTACATAATATGCCGGCACCCCCGGTCAAAAAACAAAAAAAAAAAAAAAAAAAAAAAAAAAAAAAAAAGTGCAACAAACAACAGCGATCAACGACAATTCGTTGAATTGTATTCTTCCTTTGCAAAAAAAGAAGCAAAAAGCGTTGTTACGCTTCGCCGAAGGGGTCCTTTAGTGCCTCTATTTCCCTGCGATGCAGAGCCACAAGCTCCGGGGCCGGCCGCAGAAAAACAACCTACATTAACAAACCTAAACGAACTAACTACTAACCTTGATAACAGCTAAATACGGGAGCAAGTACACACATCTGGCTAGTCTATCTCAGTTTAGCTTGCATCTAAACCCTCCTCTCCATTGTTCGTGTAACATATGACGTAACTGTCAGCCCGCTCCTGCATGCCCCCGCCCTGTACCCAACAATTTGTCCCCTCCTTTATGCGTAGATCATCGGTCCCCTCGGCAACCGTTGAGCCGCACGCTCTTCCGTGGAGAACTACACATTTGGTTAAAAAATAGAATCAACCGGTTTAACTCTTCGGTGAATTGGATTCTTCATTTTTCCGAAAAAGAAGCAAAAAGACTTGCTCCGCTTCGCGGAAGATCCTTTTTGGCCCATTCTCTGCGAAGCAGATCTACCCTGGGGATGATCCTAGTACGAGTAAACACACTCAACAACTTGTGTTTTCTATTCCTTAAATATTGTTCTTCTATTTCCAGAAAAACAAGCGAAAAGCGTTGTTCCGCGTCGTGGAAGGTTTGGACTTTTACACATATCTCGGCGGAGCCGGCCAGGGGATTGGGACGTGCCCCCGTTGAATACCATTCGTGGTGTAAGTTTCTTCTTTTCCAGAAAAGAAGCAAAAGCGTTAGTTTTGTTCCGCAGAAGGGGATTTTGGTTTTACCTAAAGTTTGGCGTCGACCAGAGGACTAGGGGCTTTCTCAGCAGAAGTTAACTATGTTTTTGGTTTGGCAAGCAATGGGATGGTGATGTGACATAAATAAAACCTTCTTCCGCCTGTGGTGACCTCTTTCTTTCTCCTCAACACTCTGCTGGAAGCTCAGGTGCGTCGATCCATTATGTGCGTGTTTCGCTTCCTTTGGTGCTATCAATAAAATGAAAAAATACAACTTATCGCTTAGCTGGAACCTGCGTACAAGAAAACGACATACCCACGTATATGTACAACTAGTACTAATTATGAGCCATTCTAGCCCCCGCGTACTAGCGTACGGATATACCCGGCCAACTGTTTATATATTTTTTAACACGTTCAAGTACGGCGGAGCCTTTAGACTGACCTCATGAAAACGCTAGGCGGATGGAGATTGCTTCAGTACATATTGTACGTTGGAGATGGGCATTTGTGTCGAAATCTGAACCCCGGGAGTTAAAAAATGTGTTCAATTTGGCCATTTATCCGGTTTTGAGAGATTGCAGAAACAATCCACGGTTTAAATAAAATCTACAGGGAGTGGTAAAGTTCTGGGAATCACAACTGGTGCAACAGGAGAATTCCAGTCCGGCCTTCTGCGAGTGGTTCGTACGCTCTCAGATTACTTTACTCATCACTCCGACCCATTTAGCTCTATTATTTCTGAAGGAATATCCACTGTTCAATGAAGAGATGATGGTCCACTTGATTCTTTTCCTAATTCTTGTCGAGTGTTGGATTTGTCTCGGATGATCAATATCCTGGCAATGAAAGTGAATAGTATCCAATGTTCAATGCTCCACTTGTGCCCTTTCCTAATTTTTGTCGAGGGTTGATTTGTCTTGTCAGCAATATCCTGGTAATAAGTGAATACGTTCCTTCAGATCATGACGGTGATTATGATATTGCGGACTATCGACAGTTTGGAATGATGTGAATGAAAGGGCATGGTAGAGATAAATGGGCCAGACTATGATGACTAAAGTGAT
>JAJMDO010000131.1:40651-55782 GCA_030573635.1 Blastobotrys ciferrii
TTTTTCATCCCAGAAGCCTGACATATTGTAAACTTAGATGAAGCCAACTAGGGATATGAACTCTGGAGACATTTACAAACAAGATCGATTGTGGCAGGGTCTGAGAAGAAGCAATTAGTACTACTTAAAAGAAGCCCAAACTTCGGCGAACCAGACCCAGGCGGTCTGAGAGAATATCTCCAGAAACAAAGTCACTAATATTACTTGGACAAAGTACATATTCACTCAAAACCAGCCGAGCCGGCCCAGCGGGTCTGAGGGTCCACAGGAAATAATCTCGAGTTCAGAGTTAACGTTTTGGATGGCGAGGGGTGGGGCTGGGGAAGGAAAAAAAAAAGCTATCTTATCGATATTGGTGTTGGGAGAGAAAATTAATTGACTTGAACGACATGGTGGTATGGATGTAGAACGAAGAGAAAGTAAAACGTCGTCGGTGCCAGTGGAGGGCATAGAAGGGAATAACCAGCTGGGGACAGTAGTGTCGGTTGTGGATGATGCAGCCAGTAGCATTTGTATAGATGATTATGATGCGGATTATAGGAATGCTGTGTCGGTGCTACGGCAGACGAATAGAACGGCGGGTGAGGCGGAGGAGGAAATGACAGATTTTGATCGGTACAATCAGAGAGTTGCTCGTGAGGTTGTTTTGAGGGAGAGGACCCAGCGGCGGCGTCAGGTGCAGAATCAGAGGCAGAAACGACAGGCGTCGAGACAGTATTCCAACTATTTCAACGACGTGGTCAGTGCCACTGGATCCAACTTTTTCACGCCTTCACATAACCTGGACAACTTCAATGGGAGGAGACAGAATCTGAATTATAATCATCAATTGAATCAGATCAACAATCCCTTCACATATGATGGGCGACAGAGGGGAGCGAATAATGGTGTGCCACTGGAGAGGATTGATGAGGGTACCCCGCCCGTCCACGAGGACAACGATGTACCTGTGAGAGGGTCAGATGAAATGTCTTTTGTGACCATGGATGTGGACATGTTGGAGAGTGCCGACGAAGACGACGATTCGCAGCTTTTACGAAGTGCTACCGCCAGCGACAATGAAGATGAAGATCATAAACCAAAATTGAAAAGGAAGCTTTATTCACGACATGTCCAGGTCATGTCTTTAGGCTGCGCATATGGTGTTGGCGTACTGTTGACGTGTGGTGAGTCGCTGTACATATCTGGACCGTTTGGCACGGTTTTGGGATATTCACTGGCGGGACTCTTAGTTCTAAGCGCCACATCGGGATTTGGTGAAATGGCTGCTTTGGTTCCTAGTGAGTCAGGCGTACCTGGGTTGACTGCTCGATTTGTAGATGGCTCTCTGGGGTTTGCCCTGGGAATCACGTATTGGGTTGCCTGCTCTTTGGCTTTGGCGACGGAAATTACGGCGGCGGCACTCATGTTGACATATTACCCGACATTGGCCTCGCCACCACATAGTGTGGTTGTCTGGATCATCTTCTTTTTGGTTATTGTCCTGGTCATCAACCTGTGCCAGGTGGACATATTTGGCGAGTTGCAATTTTATGGCTGTTTGATCACCATCTTGCTGGTGATTTTGTACATAATTCTCATGTTTACCTTAAATGGAGGAGGTCTGTTTGGTGACGCCGAGGAAAGCTCGATATACAAGACGTCCGGAGGTCGGATTGGGTTCAGGTACTGGGATTATTCGAAATCTGATTTCAAGAATGATGTCATCTTCGGGCTCTTTCGACCAGGATACACTCTTGGAATTATAGAGGGGACTACCAGAACGACGTATAACAGCGTTAATGGCAGTGCGGGGAACTTCTTACAACTCTGGTTTGCCATAAACATTGCTGCATTTTCGTATGTGGGTACAGAGGTTGTATACATGACTTCGGGTGAAGTGCGTAACCCACGAAAGTCACTTCCTGCGGCCACTAAGAAGATCTTTTTCCGGGTTCTCATTTTTTACGTCCTGGCAGTGTTTTCTGTTTCATTAAACATTTACTCATCTGACGGAAGACTTGTGCCACTTACCTCACGCTACATTGCGGTACACAAAGGGAATAGCACTTCGCCCAACAGCCGGATTGACGGGACTTATCAGAATAGCACAGGGCCGAGTGCGTACAAATACGACCCTGGTGGATGTGTAGTCGGCCACGTCCCATGGTACATCTTCACAAACAACTCCAACTCGTCGCCCTGGATTATCGCGCTCCAATCCGTTGGCCAATGCGCCCTTGCAGCGGGCGTCAACGGAACGTTTGTATTTATTGCATTAATGGCGGCAACGTCTCATCTTTACGCGGCGAGCCGAACACTCTATGGCATGGGACTTGAAGGGATGATTTTCAATAAATTTTCCTCATGCACCCGCACAGGCGTGCCATATTTCTCAGTATTAACCTCGTTTGCTATTGCCCTATTATCACTCCTCACAGCGAATGAGCAATCAGCCATAGTCTTCCAATGGCTGTCCTCATTAACGGCTTCGGCAGGATTGTTGGTCTGGGCCGGCATGTGTCTCAGCTTCATACGGTTTTACAAAGGCTTGCAGCTTCGACCTGATATCACCACTAACCGAGGTAAAGACGACCTCTATCCATACAAATCACCCTTTCAGCCATATCTTGCATACATTGGCTGTTCAGCCAACACCATTTTAGCCCTTGTAGTGGGATTCCCCTTCCTCCTGTCGAGTGAATGGGACTGGAAAGAGGTCTTCGCCAACTACACCTCCCACTTCATACTAATAATTGCATATGTCGCCCACAAATCCATCACCAAATGCAAACTCGTCCCATACAATCAAATGGACCTGGATAGCGGACGAAAAGAAATGGAACGTGTCGGGTGGGCAGAAGACCGCGTTTATAAAAAGGGTCTAAGGGAACGCTTCTGGGATCTCTTTTTCAAACTAAAAAAGAAGGCCAAATAACCTTGTACATTACTTTATAGAGCATTCAGACTGTAATATTTGCGGAGTTTGTTTTCTGGGAGTAGCCTCAGAACACATGCTTCTGCTTCGCGGAATTTTTGAAACACAGAAGCATTGCGCGATATGTCAATTCGCATGCTGTTTACATGCCAAAATTGGAAGTAAAGGCACACAATTTCGTTAGTTGTTAGCTTCCATTTAGTTTCAGACATCTAGCTGACAAACATCACTGAAAGGGATGGGTACGTACTGAAAAGGTATGATCTATCAAATTTAGCTGGAATATAAATGACTGCTATTAAGGAATTTGTATAGATTTTTCTGACACAGGGCGAAACTTGGAACCACAATGGAACTGATCATAACCCATTCAGCGTCTATCCAAGGAATGCCCTTGAATTGATCAGGACCAAACACCTTTGTTTGCTTCAAGTCCAGAAACCAGATCAGGGAGATTTGCCCCGCAATGGCATCAGAACAGAATACTGTTCCAGCTCAACCTGTCCGCGAGGCGGAGCTTCCGGGTCTGGGACCAGCGTCAGAAAACATTTCATAAGCCACTTCGTAGGCCAGATCTCGCGCTTATCCCAGACAAAACTAAGCGCATCAATCAAGGTATTGCTGTTCGAGCTGCTGCTTTCGGCGCTCGACGAGATACTTTTCGATTTCCTCTTGAGATGGTACGACAAGGTCCTTCAGTTCAACGAAGGGAGCTCGGGCATCTTGTTGGGAGATTTGAGGCGGGACTCTTTCAAACTCCTGCTCTTGCTTGAGTAACTCGTCACTTTCTGTTCCAAAACCGTAGTAGCTAGCGTCCAGGTCCATATTTAGGACCTCATTTCTTCTGATTCGTTCCTGTTCTCGTTCCTTTTGTTTTTGGGCCTGTTTGGCTTGGACCTCGAACAATTCCTTTACACCAGGCAATTCGCGCGCTCGACCGAAATATTTGTACCCTTTGGAATGTGGTAATGCTTGTCCATTATACATCATAGCCTCGCGATCAGCGGCAGTTTTCACTCGTAGATAGTTTGGTCCCCCCAATTCCTTCAAATGGGCCTCCCATGCAAATTTTTCTTTCATCAATTTATTGACTTCATCATTCAGATCTCGCAGTTGATAGTCGTTCAACGCTGGATCTTGCAATTTCGCCACCTTGCGCGAAATCTCCTTCACTACCTGGCTTCGCCATTTTTCACATTGACTAACAGACGTTACACTAGACACATTTCTCGGTCGATGAGTCCTTCCAGCGTCAATAATCCCCATGTCAGCCGCCTGCTGCTCCTGGAATCGGAACAGCATAGACTGTGCCTTCTCTGCATTTCTTGCCATCTCGCCTAACTCTACCTGGAAGCCCAATCCATCATCTCGTTTTTGGTCCGGAGTGATATATGCGCGCCACAGGCAATCACGTGACATGCTTATTGCATACATAAACTGAAATTACCGATTCTACGGATTCACACCGAATTCAAAAATGTTGGCGACGAAAAGAAGCCATTTATGCTGGTAGAAATTTTCTGGGCACGCCCCAGACCTCCTGGGTCCGCTTCGCGGAATTCTGGGGAAAATGTGCAGAAGGCGAGGTAGTTCAGGTAAAGATGTAAGTGGATCGATATTCAGCCCGTCTTCCAATCTGATATCGTGCCTCGTCCTTCAATGTTACCTATTGAGGTCTCGCAGTACAAGGAAGCGTTTGAACTGCACCTATTCATATACGTCATGGCCGGACACAATTGTTATTTTGAACTCTTGGTCCATTGTAAGGCTGGCAAATAATCCCTTAACTACATCACCAAATTTCTGCTGCTAGGTAGTTTGATAGCTGCGCAATTGGTCAGTCAAGATTTTCTTCCCCGTTCAGAAACGAAGCAAAAATGTTAGTACTGCTCTGCAGAGCGTCATCCCATTCTCAGAACTCGGTAGCCAGCTCTAAGTTGGGGTTTGAAGACGTATCTCCAAAACACAAAAAAAAAAAAAAAAAAAAAAAAAAAAAAAAAAAAAAAAAAAAAAAAAAAAAAAAAAAAAAAAAAAAAAAAAAAAAAAAAAAAAAAAAAGCTAGCTTCGTAGATTTGTATGAATTGATTGATGCGTAAAAGATGCCTTGGACTTTACAGAACCGCTGCATAGATAACCGCAAAATGGCTGAAGGATTTACGGCAAATAGGGTAAGGGCGCGAATTGGGAATGCGCGCAGAGGTCAAAAAGAGGAAATTGGGTGGCAAAAAAAAAAGTTAGTCCACCACATCATC
Organism: Blastobotrys ciferrii; assembly: GCA_030573635.1. Taxonomy (NCBI): domain Eukaryota; kingdom Fungi; phylum Ascomycota; class Dipodascomycetes; order Dipodascales; family Trichomonascaceae; genus Blastobotrys; species Blastobotrys ciferrii. The sequence goes on from JAJMDO010000131.1 coordinate 45,821, forward strand.
AGGGCAAGGAACGACAAAAACCTAGCCCTAGCAAAGACGCAAGTTGGTCCGGCAAGAAACCTAGCCCTAGAAAGAAATGAGCGGTCAGGACAGTGACAATATTGAATCTAAGCTAGAGCAGGCTGCAAGAAACGCCGTGCGTGATGGAAATGGCACAAATTTGAACACGGCCGAGTTGAGTGATATCGTTCCAGGAATTGACCCGGAAATTGTACGCGGTGAGGATAGCAGTGGGGTACTCGCTGCGGCTGTTCAGCAGCACAATCAGCAGCATCAGGATAGAGGGGAGGGTACTGGTCAGCATCATCATCCACATGCCCACGAACTAAGCCATCATCAAATTGACCCGAATGTGGGTGGGCAGAGGGACCATCAGTTTCATCATGAACCGAACCCCTATCAACATGTACAAGAGCCACCACCTCCACCTCAACAGCAGATGCCACATGAAAAACGCGTCAATCGGGGACCTAATGGATATCCTGAGCCAAGTCATCATGGGGAAAATAGTCGTCGGCGTATTCGTTTGACATGGACTCCAGAGGAGACTCAGGCGTTGATACAAGGTTGTCGAATCCATGGTGTGGGTAACTGGAAAAAGATTCTGACTGATCCATCATTGAAATTCAATTCACGTACTGCTGTTGATTTGAAGGATAGATTCAGAACATCTTTCCCCGACGAATACGCTCGGCTTTACCCAAACGCGAAAACCCATCGCTTCAAGAGCAAAACAAAGACGGTTCCTCCAGATGATCAGGCGGCAGCTGCTGCTGCGGTTGCCGCTGCAGCTACTGGTGAGGTTCCACCTCCAACTCCCGATGTAGCTCAGGACCCCGCTACCGCGTTGGCAAATGTTAGCAATGATCGCGGTCTTAGTGAAAACTTGGTCAAAATTAATCGAAAGGAAAGACGCGCTTTTACCAAAGAAGAAGATGAACAACTGTTAAAGGGATTTCAAAAGCATGGCCCTTGTTGGTCAAAGATTCAAAAAGATCATTCTCTCAATTTGTTTAATCGTCGAAGTACGGACCTACGTGATCGATTCAGAAACCGATTCCCTGAAAAGTACACTGAAGCCGGGTATAAGGGCCGAGGCGCCGGTGGTCGAGTGAGAAAGAAGCGGAACCAGACGTCTTCGCAAAGTGACGAAAATACAGCAACATTGGCAGCTGCAGCAGTCATGAATATGAACAATGCCGGGCATGATAATAATAGTAACCAAGACGAAATCAAGGATGAAACTGTTCCGCCACAAGATCAACAGCAACACCAGCAACCAACTGATGGGTTTAACTATTACCAAAACGCTCCAATGATGCAGCAAATTTACCAACAGTCTAATCAAAGACAGTAATATGCCTTTGACCATTTTCATACGTATGATTGCTTTTTTTATTTGACAAGAGTTCGGATGCTTGGTATATTTGCTTTTTTTGCTTGATGCATGGCTATATCTTAATTAGGAATCTATTAAAAGATTTGTTTCGCCCAACTGGGTTTATTTAGGGATTTAATGGGATTAATGTATTTTACCGTTATATGATATAAAGGGATCAAATTTCGCTTTTTTTTCTTGACTCTTTCCTTCTTCCCCCGTTGCACAAATTTGCTCTTCACCCTTTTAATCGGTTTCTCTCACGATTAGCTTTGCTTCAGACAGGGTTCGCCAGATTTGTACCTTATTTCAAACCTAAAGCTGAGGATTTGCTGAATATCATTTTTTTGAATATCAACGTTTGTTGCACATCGACCAGCTGATCTTTGGGCCCGTGCATACTCTAAAGGACAAAGAAAATGAAATTTAATCAGTGGCTAGCCGTCTCATTGCCTATCTTCATCGCTACTGGTAGTGCGGCTGAAACGGTTTCAGATGATCGCCAGCCCCATACTTTTTCAACGTTGAACACCAATGGATCGAGTGCGGCGGTTACTTCTTTCGGAAACAGTTCCACTTCGGTGTCTCTTCCGACAGGATATGTAAATCTGAGTGGAGAGGTTGAAGAATGTGGCGCCTGTGAGGGCCGTGAAGAATACGATGATGACGAGGAAGAAGAAAACTGTACTGATAGCTGTGAAGAGGAGGAGGAGGAAGAAGAAGAAGAAGAAGGAGACGATTGTAGTGGTGATTGTGATAGGGGTTGCTGCAAATGCACAATTATTGTAAAGCCCTATGCGGGATGTGCAGAGGCGAGCGCCTGCGATGAAGAACGCTCTTGTCTCTCGACTCCTTGTTCTGCCACTTCTGGCTCCAGTGGATGGCATGGCTGCAACACTAGTTGGATAAATGGTACTACGGTTAGAAACGTTACGACAGTCTCTGCTACTGATGTTACGCCAACAGAACTGGCCACTACTGTTACTGCCACCTACACACTGTCCACCATCTCTGCTACTTTCACCTCTACTGTGACAAGTCCCACGAACACTTGGGCCGTGGAAGCCACGACAACTGCTACTTCTACAGTGTCTGGAATTGACAGCGAATACATCACTACCACAACTGCCATTTCTACATTGGATGGGCTTACTACTACTGCCACGTCTTCGGTGGAAGGCACATCTGGCGTTGAATTTAGTGAAGCTCTCACAACGACCACAGCAACTTTTACTCTGGACACGCTCACCATCACTGCCACTTCTCTGGAGGACGCCACAGCCACGGCATTCTCTACGGAGGAGTCTAGCAACTTTGTCACCGTCACTACTGCTACTTTGCAAGAAACCCCCATCACAGAGACGGAGACTGTCACAGCAACTTCGACTTTCGAAGGTTTGACGACTACAGTTACCACTACTGAGAGGGTCAGTTTGAGTGCTTCCTCAACCTTGACCAACGTTGTAACTTCCACTGTGTGGTCTTCAGACGCTGGTATGTCCACTTTGGAACCTATATCTAGCGTTGAATCAGAAATGGTGACTACAGTTGTGACTTCGGCTATCAGCGCACTTCCCACCGACTATTACGGTGTCGGTAGTGATGAGGGCTTGGATTCCACAGGAGCTTCTTTGAAACCGTATATTACGAATACCTTCGATTTGGACGATATTTTTGAAGAAAAAAAACAGCACTCCTTCACAAGTGCTGTTTCGTCCTCTATAGAATCGTCAAACGGATTTGTTTCAATCACTCCTTATTTACCGGATGGAATTGTTATTGCTACGACAACTGTTACTGCTTCCAAGCCAATTGAAACCTCTAGTTCAGTTGATGAAGAAGAGGCATCAAACACTAGCATTTGGGGAACAAATACCCCAACTAGTGTGCCAACAGCTCCAAGCTTCTTTCCGTCGACCACCAGGGACCAACCGATTACTACCGTTTACAGCACTGTTTACGTCACTAAAACACTAACACACAAGCCATCTGTGTCCGGGGGCTTTGATCGGAACTTAATCATCGTTGACAACACGGATAATACGCCCAAGAAATTCAAAACAGAAGTTGTGCTGAGAACGCTGACGCAAACCGCTGACGTGTGGCTTTCTCCAACCTCGAATGTCGGGTTCAATTCAACCAAGCCTGCTAGCGCCGGTCTGAATCAAACTGCAGTTGCAAATTCTACTCAACCAACATTCAGCGCAACTCAGAACGTTACTGTCAGCAAGGCCACGTTGAGAATTGACACTTCTACTTCAGCTCTGAAGAGCACTATGCAGACATCCACGGCAAGCGTCATTGTGCCTACGTTGAGCATGCATAATAAGAGCTCTGTATCGCTGAGTACTGTTGAATCAACGTTTTCCAAAGAGACCCTGATCCCAACAGCTTCTTCAATATCTTCTGTTGTCAGTTTTGAGCCAACTCCATCCGTCCATGACACCACCTATTCAACCACTGTGGGGATCTTGACTTCTTCGAACAGGAACCTTAACATTTTTGATCCAGTATATACCACCTCTGAGGCATCCTTCTCTGCTCTTCCAACAACCCCATTGCCCTCCAACCCACTTTCATCTGTCACCGTCAATATTGAAATCAACAGGTCACATTCTGACGATGTGAGCGAAGCAGCTTCTTCTGGCGGACGTATCGAAGCAGTTGAGGATGGCGTAATCATGGACGGAATAGTCTACTCTCCCTATAATAATGATCGAACATGCAAACGGTACAGGACTGTGCGGGATGATCTATCACTCATAAAGTCCAAAAGTGTACGTTCCGTTCGTGTCTATGCCAATGACTGCAACTCCCTTTACACAGTTCTCCCAGCGGCAAAAGAGCTTGGGTTGAAGGTTAACCAAGGCCTGTGGGTTACTTCTAACATCAACATGGTCGATTCCCAAGTGGACGATATCATTGCAGCTGGAAACAGGTATGGTTGGGACCTATTCACCATGTTCATTGTAGGTAACGAGGTTGTTCTTATGAACCAAGTCTCGGCTCCCGTCCTTGCTGCAAAAATGAATGAAATTCGGGCTAGACTTCGGGCTGCAGGATTCAATGGACCAATTACCACGGCTGAACCTCCTTCTTCATTTCTTCAACACCCAGAACTCTGTGATGCTATGGACATTGTTGCCGTCAACGCCCATCCATACTTCAACGCTGGATGCTCTGCCGACACCTCTGGAAGCTTTGTCCAAGGCCAAGCTGATGTCTCCAAACAAGCTTGCCCAAATAAAGAAGTCTACATCGCGGAGACCGGATACCCAAGTCAAGGTGCTCCAAATGGCGGAAACTTCCCAAGTGTCGAAAACCAGCGAATCGCCATAAACGACATCATGATCGCTATGGACGGAAAAGCCACCTTCCTCTCAACCTTCGACGACTATTGGAAAGACCCAGGTCCTCACAACATTGAACAGCACTTCGGTATCATTGAGATGCTCTAAAACCCATTTTCTAATATATTTTCGGCGTTTATAATCTGTTTTACTAATTCTATTGTTTCTATTGTGAATTCATTGCCGGAACAAACTCTCAACCCTTTTGGTCGATTTTGCCGAAGTTTGGGAACAAAATGCTCTCGTGCAGGGTTGAGCGGCATGCTGATGCTTTTTGCTTCTCTTTCTGGATCCAGCCCGAGACTCTGGTTCCGCTTGCGGCTGATGGTCTGGAGTTCACGATCTTCTGCAAAGCAGAATAAAACTTTTCGTTTCTTTTTCTGGAAAAAGAAGAAATGCGGCGCAAATGATTGTGCAATATAATGTGAACATGCTAAAAAATTCCTACAATTTCGATTTGAACTGGTCAATCTGTTTGAGAGCGGCGTTGGCCAGTGCTGGGTAGATTTCTGCATAGGTCCTTGCTTGAGCAGAGGATGCTTGTCCGGTTGCTTGACGGGCAGCAATTCCATGAGTGATGACTGCTAGACGGAGGTTTGCATACACGACAGCGAAAGACCAGAATTGTTTAGGGTCCCAGCCTGCGAGGGATTTGTAATAACCGAGGTTTTGATCTAGAGTAGGGACTTCTTTCATTTTATCGCCTTGACGGATCCCGATCATGAAGTAAGGCATGAAAAGGTTACCGAGGTCTGCCAACGGATGGCCGATGGTGCAAAGCTCCCAGTCCAAAATAGCGATGACTCTGTTCTCAGTTGGATGATAAATGAGATTATCAATCTTATAATCACCGTGAACAATGGAAACCCGTTCACTTGGCATGTTTTGTTTCATCCAGGTTGTAATTTGTTCAAAGTTAGGAATTGGCCCCAATTTCTCGCCTTTCGGTTTCAGACCGTCGTCCACAGTTGTAGTAACACCGCCCTGGGCTTCTTGTATTTTTGACAAAGTGGTGACCTGTCGAGGATAGTGTGATGACAAGTTCTTGAGGAAGGACTGAGGAAGGCCGATTTTGGTGGGGTCTAATTGATGAAGGCCGGCTAGAGTCTTAATAGCTGATTGCCAGCATTCTTTACGGTCCTTTTCCTGAAGTTCAGGAAATCCTGGATCATGAAAGATACGACCAGTCACAAATTCCATAATATAGAAGTCCGTTCCAATGACAGATTTGTCCTGACAAAGATCAATTGCACGTGGAACTGGCACCCCCTGTGGATAGAGTGCCTTGATCATATAGAATTCACGATCCACTCTATGCGCCGTCTTTGACACAAGTTTCCCATCTGGCTGTTTTCTCAGCACGTACTTTCTGCCCTTGGCATCTTTAATCTGATAAGATGGATTGGATTGGCCAAATCCAAATTGCTTAATCTCAAACGGAGCGCTGAATTCATCCGGATGTTTGGAAACCAGGTAATCCGTCAATTGTTGCTGATTAATAGCATGTCGGACCTTTCCCAGATCGGCTTCTGTGTCTATTCTTTTCTCGTCTTTACCCATTTCTCACCGTGTTCCAATCGTACCTGCGTCCGCGGTGGTATTTAAATGTTCCCGCTACTTGGCCGACACCCAGCTTCCGAGGTTCATCGAACATCGGCCCGATCCGGTTTTGCGGGGTAGTGGTTGGGGAAGGAACATTTAGTTCCATTCTAAACGCACGGGGACTTCCGTTGCACTCGCGCACAGATATGAATCTGACGAACTGTTGTATATTAAGGCATCGAATTTATCCGTGTTGGTCCTATTCTGGAATAATTGGCTTTAAACCTATGTGTGGAAGAGTATCGGATGTTGGGCCGAGCTCAAGGCGACTTGACCCTCGGAGTCCCGCTTGGTAGCTTACCACTTCAACCTTGACTCAATACTTTTTTTTTTTTTTTTTTTTTTTTTTTTTTTTTTTTTTTTTTTTTTTTTTTTTTTTTTTTTTTTTTTTTTTTTTTTTTTTTTTTTTTTTTTTTTTTTAGACCGGCTAGATATTGTTAAGGATATATTAGTTCTGATCTCTAATGAGGATAGCTCGCGTTTGTCTACTATAAAGGTCTTCATAAAAGTAGATCTCTCGTGATGTATAGCGACTTTTCTGGACGATTTTTGGGCCTTCTTTCGTGAGCCAAAATGCGGACAATGGATTCTTTTCGAAGGATAATAGGCCTATTATTTGTGTCGGTGCGCGTCCCTAGTGAGAGATGTATGCGGACGTAGTTACCGCAATACTGTACCGCCACAAACCCAATGTGGCTAGCCTAGAGCTGAATGTGGCTTTCCGACGATCATCTCCGAACGAAGAAACAACTTACACACGGTCTACTAAGTACCGATCTGTATAGAATGACCGGAATATATATTGAAATTATGCCACGTATTCGGCATTGACTGTGGTTGTAATTGAATTGAATTAAATACTTAAAACTAGTGCATTGAATTTGAAACTACGCCAATTATGTCCTTCAGTCTCGTGAGTCGGTCCTCTACCAATTATGAGCCAGTCTAGCGCTTCCTCTCGCTCGTTATTCAACTGGAAATGGGAATTGGCTCGTTAGAATGCTGGACAAGTCTCAGACCCTGTGGTTCCACATAGCGGAAAATTTTGGAACCCCTTAGCTTTCTCCGAAGCAAAACGCTTTTTGCTCCTTTTTCTGAGAAAGAAGAAATCTGTTCGCCGAAGCATCTGCTGTTCTGTAGCTAGCAGGAGACCCCCATAGTTCGCGAAGGTTTGAAGCCCATAGTCTTGAACAGAAGAGCTTTTTGCTAGTTCGCTTCTTTTCCTAAAAAGCTGGTTTCTTCACGGCTCCAATTATTATATTCCAGACCGTTTATACACTATTAGTAGCTAGAGCCATGCGTTTATTCATGCAAGTTCCGGTGAGTACGCGTTAGCCATATCACGTAATTAACGATCGTCGGATGGACTTCGGGGAGAAAAAAAGTAATTACGAGGGACAAAAACTGCATTAGTTCGACCTATTAATTACCAATGATATCATAACTAGTTCACTGAAATGAAACAAGTAAATAGCACGGGGTACCGAGTGCGTTGGGAAGTGGGTAATGAACTGTACATATATTGCCAAGCACGGTTACCCCAGATTCGAAACCTGAGGGCAAAAGGTGATCTGTTTTCTCAGTACGTGCATGAAGGACAGGATTGTCCCAATCAAGACGTCCACATCGGAAATGTGGCTTGGTCTTTACATATGGATTCATCCTGGTCCACTGATTCGCACACATGTACATGTTTTAACATTTGTGTTGGTCGGGTGTTCTTCCCTAAAAAGCAACGATGGGCCGGGTAACCCCGTACATGACATAATCCAACGGCGCGCTCGGTTGAAACTCGAATCCTATTTAAGTGAGCTGGTCTCTCATGTTTTCACGAGCACTGTTAAACGTTCGATAGACATTACTAATGGCTACGGGTATGCGTACTTGCAATTGTTTATAGCTAGCTGGTTGTCAGCGCTGTGTACTAAGAAAGACTCGTCACTGTAGCACCAACAAAACCTTGGTCCCCAGAGGATCCTCATAGACCGGTCTGTGCCGGCCATCGCGGATTCAAAGCAAAATATCCCGAAAACACCCTTTCTGCTTTCAAAGGGGCAATTGATGCTGGCGCTACTATAATTGAAACTGGTAAGTGATCGTTATTGAGGAAATGCTCTACTCAACTTTACACGCACGGATAAAGTTGAGATAAAATCAACTCAGTTGGCAAATTAAATTCAAGAAACTCATTCAACCCAGTCAGTTACTTGGGTGAACGGCTTTGCTGAGGCACGGAAATGGCTCTTACAGCTGAACCACTCGCCGATTTAGGTTCAAAATGCTCTTCCCAGTACGAGCCATTTGACAGTTAAAGGATTTCGTTCTGATTAGAGAGCTTACTGTGTAACAGTAGGCTTGGTATGATTTGAGCAATTCGTTTGTGTGATATTGTGCGTGCGTCACACAGCTATGATCCATTCGAAAAGAACAAATTGACAGTCGGCCCTGCAGTTCCAAGAACAGGAAGACCCTCAAATTAGTCAGGGTTTTGAGTCTCAATGGAAGAAGGGATGAAGCTAACATATATAGATATTCAAGTTTCTGGGGATGGTGTAGTGGTTGTTTCGCACGACCCCAGCTCATTGCGATGTTTTGGCGTCCATCATGCTATTACTTCTACACCGTATTATGGGGTATTAGACAAACTGGAGACAGCGGATAAGTTTAAGGAACGCATGCCGACGTTTAAGGAATTGGCGGAATTGTTTGCTAGTTCGTCGGATTATTCGAACGTTCAGCTCATGTTGGATGTCAAGAGAACAAACGAACCGTGGGTTATTTCTAAGGTTGTTGAGGTTCTGAAGGATGTTAATCCCGACATGACGGGCTTCTGGGCCAAACGAATGGCTCTAGGAATTTGGCGTGAGGATGTTTTGGCTGCTGCAGAGAAGGATGCTCCTGAACTTCCTATTGTATTCATTGGTGTTTCTTTGCGTCTTGCTCGTAAGTTCATGCATCATAAACAAGTTGCAGGGTTATCTGTTCACCATGCGTCTTTGAACTTACCTGGTGGTGATAGTTTGATCAAAGACGCTAGGGTCAATGGGAAGCTCATTTACTCATGGACCGTGAATTCTCCTGCTGCCATGAAATGGGCCGTCAGCGCCAATCTCGACGGTATCGTTACGGATCATCCTGATGTGTACACTCGTTTCATCGATGGAATCACACAAAAAGAGATTGACACTATATACTCCGCTTCCGCCCCACACAGCTTCTTTACCTGGAAAGAACTCTGGATTCAGTTCCCTCTTATTTATGTTCTCGCTGCATTTTACTTCACTCTTGCAACCTTTTCCAACTTCATTCTTCCTCAACGGAAGAAGATTTGAGCTTTTATATAGTAATAGAACACATTGACTAGCTGGAACTTTTCTCCAAGACCCAAAACCTAGAGTAGGCTTCGCCGAGTTTCGGCAGATTTATAATCCTGCACACAGTACAAAGTAGCTCCATACAAATTTCCCTCTGACACAAAGATTTTCTTTTGGGACTTTCCTTGTTCGGTAATTTTGGTCGGTGATCGGGGGTTCCGAGCAAAATCACCACCAAATTTTTAAATTTTGGCTTGGGACCAGGCTTCGACCCACGTTGTCATAGCAACGCCCATCTTTTTTGCAGAAAATTGTACT
>JAJMDO010000132.1:7617-25520 GCA_030573635.1 Blastobotrys ciferrii
AAAAAAAAAAAAAAAAAAAAAAAAAAAAAAAAAAAAAAAAAAAAAAAAAAAAAAAAAATCAATACTTGATCAAGGGTTGAGTGGAAGTTAGATTTATTATTTACAATTAGCGCTCATATGTACAGGAAATTAAGGGTCAACTAGACGTCTTCCACTCCTCCGATTTCACTGAAGAGCTCGGATAGGAGCTTGTTCATAGTGTCCTGATCAAGGGGACTATCTGACTTTGTGGACGTCCCAGAACTGTCAACAAATTCTGAACCTGAGTCTTGCATCAATGGAGGAGGATCCAAAATTCCAGGTTCTTCTTTGACGCCTATAAAGTCGTTTGGCTGTTGTTTAGTATCACGGCTAATAGCTTTTGAATAGTTGAAATCGTACGATGTATTCCAATATTCGTCTTCAACTCGTCTGCGCTTTCGCTTCTGCGTTAACCCTCTGGGAACTTGTACCTTACGGATCACATCCTTGATAACTTCACTCATTGATTTTGCAGTAGATTCTGGTTTAAACAGTTTACCTTCAACGTTTTTCAGCTGCCGAAGCTTTAATATACGCTCGATCTTCTGGTAGACAAAGTTCATATTTTGCATACTGTAGCTGACCTTAGATCCATTGCCCCATATAAGTAGAACCCTATCAATTTCCGTGGTGATTTCAGGCGGCACTTCTTCATTCAACCCGCGTAGAATCATTGCAATTCTAGCTAAAGCCACAACGGCCTGTGCGGATCGGACATAGACATACTTCGGCACCATTACATTCTTGCTTGTGAGATTAACAAATCCGTCAATCATGAATCGACCAATAGAAATAATCTCATTTGCCACATTCAATACGATACATCTGTCCTCAGGTTCCCCATCATCACGGAATATCAATTTATTCAGAGCAGCTTCATTTAGGGCTAATCGCATTTGAGAATCAAAAGCCAAAAAAGGAGTCATAGCCCAACAATCAGTTTTCTGCCGTTCTTCCGGAGTTAATAAATATGTTGTTGAATCCACCATCTCACTAAGATTCTTCTTTTCATTATCCAGCATCCGCTTGATAGTGGACGAATTCTGTTTATAGCTGTCAAACTTTGTCATGGATTCAATAGATGCTTTACCAGCAAGCAACATTTTGACTGTTTGTACCAATAGCTTATCCTCCCTGTATCCGTGCATATGAAGTGCGTCATAGCATGTCGAAGAAACTGGAAGCATGGATAAGAATTGAGAATTGTCAGCGTTGATTGATATGGCAATAGTACAGAGATGAAGGGACATTAATATCTGCAGTCGTTGTCGCGCAGTATCCCATTCTTCAGATCCGACAGGGGAGTTGTGAATATCAGTAATGTCCTTTTCATCGCCCAACGTCAGTGTCGTTGCCACAGAGATTGCTGTTGTGAGATAAAAGCTTACCTTAATTGGGGGCCATGCCTGCACAAACAGACCTATAATCAGCAATGCTCGAATTGTATCCACGGATAAGGATGCTTGTACAAAAGTTCGTTCAGCAAACGCGCTATCAAAATAATTCCGTAATTCGGCCACTCCTTCCAATGTGTTAAAGCCAGCAATTCCGAGGATTATCGCCAATGCTACCAGAGATTGTTCTTCGCAGCATCGATCGAAATCCCTGACAATGGAACTTCCAAACGGCACGTAAAGAAAAACCGAGTTTTCTAATGCCATCTCAAAGTATCTTCGCGCGTCAGATTCCGTAATCAGGCCCTGTTCAATAGCTCCCTTCACGACATTCTCCTCCTGTGTTGTTTTCGTACCGACCCCGACGCCGTCTAACGACCCTGTCTGTTCAGTAGGCTCCAGCCCCTTCAAAGCTGACAATTCGAGCTTTGCACTTGTAATGGTGTTTTCCAATTCCTTGACCCTTGCTAGTCGAGCATTCTCCTGCGCGGCCGTCTGATTACAAAACCCATTGTTGGCAATCTCTTCGGGGACTCTTCCAGGCCCATGCTCCTTTTCATGCTCTACAACGCATTCAACGCCAGCCTTGGTGCACCGCTTACATGTAAGCGATCCAGGACTGTCGTACTCACAGCGCACTTTGATTTTCCGACATCTCTGACATGCACGTCGCCGGCGCCAATTATCTGCAAAGTTGAGAGTACCAAGAGGTCCTCCAAAAGAAGACATTTGTTTTGTTGAACGCCACCCAAAACTGAAATTAAGGGTCTGAAAAGCGGCTCAATTTGACGCCACCCTTTTTATCCCACTTAAAAAAACCTAACCCTCCGATACATCTGATAAGATAGCCCGCTTATCAGCCTCACGCACTTTCGGCCGGAAACCGGAGATTGTTTCTAGGAGGGGGGGAGGCGCCTAGACCCTCGCGGTATACTTAATATATCTGCTGCAGGAAGCAGAACGGATTATGTATGGGTCAAGCTGGGATCAGTAACACGAGTAATTTAGGAAGAAGCTTGCAGAATAAAATATATGTATACGTATGTTAATTGTCGAAATGCCGCGAAGCGCACGTGGCTTGGAGCTCCCCAAATCCCAGGGCACTTCGCACTACGGGTTCAGAGTTGCATTTTTAGAATTAAGATTAATAAATTAACGGACTATGGATTCACCAAAGATCTCTTTCAATAGATATAAATGGTCCTGTGGTGTAGTCTCGGGCTGATAATTACTGTCGACGAAGAATATATCAGACATTGGGATAGCGGAAGGAGGTGTGTAAGAGGCAGGGCATTCCGGGGAAAAGTTCCGAATAAAGTATTCGTCTGCAAACGCATGACGAACTCCATGCTCAGAGCCCGTGTGACCTGTGCGTACGGCCATCAATAGACTTTTGATTACACGACGCAGTAATTCGTTAGGCGTCGGGTCAATATTGGTTGTGGTGCCGGTGTTCGATGCTGGTTTTAATTTGAGTGCCATCCAGCGTTCGACTCGTTGAAGAAGTGTTAACATGTGCTTACCAGTGTAGGTGTTCGACTTGGAAAGACACGCCTGCTTGACCTGTTCGTAGCGTTTCTCTATTTGCAAATCCATCGAACCATTCAAGGCCCACATTATTAGCCGTGCACGGACTAGGGCCATCAATGAATGCAACGGGCGGAAATACATGTATTTCGGGAAAAGAACAGCAGTTGGGCATTTTTCCGTGAACTTGTCAATGATCTTTTGAGCAGAGGTAGAAACCTCGCCGACAATTGACGACAAAATATCTGGATGTGGAGTAGTGGTGCAAAACACCAGTTGGTTCAGCGCTCCTTCATTGAATTCCAACAACAGCTGTGTGTGGAAGGAGGCGAACGTGAACGAGATGTTTCTTATTTTGGAGCATTCTTGGTCTTGTGGGTCTACCATATGAAGACTGGATGAAATTGCATTTAATCTGTCCTTGTACGACTCCAAACACAGTTTCACTGCTGTTGCGGAGAGGTCCCCACGGCTACCGCTCAAGGCACGCAACCCTTCGATACCAACACTCAACAGACGCAATGTGTATGCAGCCAGTCGGTCAACGTCATCACCAGTGCTGAGCAAAATGTCGCAACAATGGTAGGTGTCGGAAAGCATCTGCAGTAGCCGCAGCTTGTTGGTCCCGACAGCTACTGGAGCGACGGAAAAATAAACGGATAAAAAGGTCTGGATACGTTGCCGTGTGATCCGCGCAATGTCAGCGGAAATCTGCTTACAATTCATCAACATCTTGACATCGTCGGAAGAACCCAGCCCCAATCCGATTGTACAAGAAATGCCCATTAGCATATACACGGAGAATTTGGTACCAGGGTTAGGCTGGCAAAAGACGCATAGAACGACCAGCGTCCTTACAATCTCCAATGAGGGTGCCCCCAAAATGAACAGCCGTTCACTGATCACGCGATCTATAAATGAAACCAGGTGTTCCATCGGATCTGGTCCGACAGATGCGGCACATGCAACAACCATTGCCAACGTGAGCAGCGGTTGTGATCGTTCCATTTCAACCACGCTTTCATGTGTATCGATTCCAAACGGCAGAAATGGAGATATTTCGGTGACAAATTTGGAGTAGTAGTACTCAATCTCTCCCCTGGTCACTAAACCGTACGATACCGCAGTGGCGACGCAGTCGGGTCGGCGGAGTTCTGCTGGTCTCCACAAATCCAGGTCGGATATTGGTTTTGGTCCACTGGATGGAGGGCTCATTGGTGGACTAGACATACTTCCTTCTGACACAATTAACGGACAACTGGTGGTGAACGGGTTACTCACATCCCCGCGTAAGGACCGCAACTCCCGCTGAGCATCTGCTATGATGTTTTCCAGCTGAGCTGCCCGGTCCTCGACGCTATTCTTTCGGGGCCTCTTTGCCACCATTTGTTGCCCCAATTCATTCATGTTGTTGCTTTCATCTTCACGCATGCACTTTGACATAATAATCCCCGGTACAGCAGGCTTTTGAATCACTATGCACTCCGTTCCAGCCTTTTCGCACCGCTTGCAGACCGACTGGTCAGGGCTGGCATATTCACACCTGACTTTGATTCGTCTACAACGACCACACGCTCGGCGCTTACGCCATGTGTCACCAAAATCCTCCATCGTAATAAGTAAATAAGTAAATATCTGAATGCAAAATCTTGGTAAAAGAAAGAAATAATATATAAATAGGTCGGCATGATCGGCATCCGAAACCCCCGGCACCGGCACAGGGGCAGCTGCCGATTTTCCGGCCTTCCGACCCCTAGCCAACACACGTTTTTCAGTTCAGTTGTTCAATTGATGAATTGATAAAGTTTTAAACTCCTAGTGCCTTAACTTCAGTGTCCTTCGGCATCTTTCGTCCCTGCACCACCTCTTTCATCCCCCCAACATCTCGTATCCATGACTGTCGTGGTGTACGGCTCAACCCTTCCAAACTCGCACCATTTCTTGCAGATCTCGGGTTTCCGGCCATCGCATAAAACACGATAAACGCATTACTTTCCACATTTTTTTTAAAAAAAGAATGTTTTACATTCTCTCCACCAGCCATTGGTCGGTTTTATTAATATTGAAACGAAACGGGGGTCTTGAGATCATTCCGAATGAATAAGCCGGTCTACTTATTTCATTTCCATTCTTTTAAATACTAAGCCTTGCCACAATTAGTCTGTTCTTATTCCCAGAAGCTATAACCCCCACTATCCGCGAAGCGGACCATGCAGGGGGGGGGGGGGTCCTGCCCCCAAGAAAACAACTGGTCTAGAGTAAAGGCCACAAAGCGGGCGAGATTTAGCTTCTCCTTGTCCTAAAGAAGATCGATAATCGGTGTAAAGTCTTGACAAAGTAAAAACAGTGGGTTAGGGTTACTCACCACAACTTACAGCTTTTGCATCAGCCAATCAAGTATAGGCGGAGGATGTTTAGCAGCGCACGAGTTGGGTTTCTGAGGACAAGTTCCAGGGCGTTGAGCTGGAAGAGAATTGCTAGTCAGCTTCCATTGCAGGCTCCGGCGTATAGATTTTCCACTACCAGCACGGTTTGGGGTGCTAAGAATAAGACAAAGAAGGGGGGAAAAGGGCACAGCAACGACCGAAATGCAGGCCACTCACCACCAGATCCTAATCTTCCACAGGCGAGCCAAATAATCAAAGAGGTCAAGCAGGTGGAAAACAAACTGAAGGACTGTGTTGAACAGTTTGGCATCAAATCGGCCGAGATCAAGCAAGGTCGTGCTAGTACTGCTAAAATTGGACAAACTCGAATCAACTTAAGCTCTGATGAAGGTGTACAAGAATTAAAGAACATCTGCAACATTCAGATTAAGAACAACAATCGAACAATTGTGCTGACAGTTTTTGATCCCAAACATGTAAAGTATATTAACTCTGCCATGCTGGCAGAACTGAGCGTGACCCCTCAGGTGGATCCACGAAACGAGCAAGTGGTCAATATCACCCTCCCTACGAGAACAGCGGACTCCAAGAAGGAACTGGCTAAGCAGGTCAAACATGAGTACGAACATTTCCGTAACTCGCCTTCAAAGCATTCCCTCACCGGAATTCGCGAAGAAATGATGAAACACCTAAAGAAATGCCATGCCGGTGGCTCTATATCTCACGACGAGTTCAAGGATTTCACCAAGGATGTCGAACGCCTATTCAAAAAGTATTCTGACGAACTGGCCACTAGTCACAAGAAAATAGAAAAGAGCGTTCTTCAAGACTGATAAAGTGTAATATATTCTGCTTCTCGTAATTACTTCACGTACTCAACTTTGTTCTTTTCCCGAATAGAACCAAAAAGGACGCTCCAAGGACCAGCCTTGGGTTCTCTATAAGCTTGTTATATTCTCGAAAGACTCATAGAGGGAAGCACGGCGAGACTTCATATTATAACAAATGCCGATGTAAAACGAATGAATCAAGAGCGGAAATCTAATCTTTTCGAAACTATTTTATCCATATATTGTGAGCAATTGATAGAGCTTACCTCAAGTATCCTATTTTCTCCAGCCGCAGTAGTTGTTCAAGGAACAATAAGCCGAAGACGCTTTAGAATACCGCCTCGTAGCGAAACCGGCTCTGGAGGCTTGGGGACGTACCCCCAATAATCTGGTTGACGTCTTCGTACTCAGAATCGGTGAAGCCGACTCTGATGTAACCTGATTGATTAATATAATTCGTACAAATTCATAGTCAAACCTCAGTGGCAAGCCGACCTAGGGGTTTGGGCGTGTCCCTAACGATCTGATTGATCCACAGCACTTCAGCGAAGCCGGTTCGATCCGTGGAATATTACAAGGTCTAAGCACGGCTTAGTCTTCCTATGGCCTTTATTCTACCCCAGAGGCCGAAGCCGTAGCCTGCTTGGTTGATAGCTTTTACCATTTCCCAGGCCTTTTTTATGTCTGGGATTGGATAATCTAGTGGGCGAGGGATTTTGGTTTGGATGAAGGGCACGCGGTCGTAGCAAACGCTTTTTTCTAAACAAAGGCCACGCAAACCTTCCATACCGCCGAATTTACCGTAACCACTGCCGTCCACACCGCCAAATGGTAGTTGGCAGAGGGCGAATGTGGCAAAGTCGTTGATAGCCACATTTCCACAGCGTAAACGGTTAGTGATGCTTTCCAACAGCTTCTTGTCGGAGCCATACACCGACGCTCCAAGACCGAACTCGGTGGCATTGGCGAGTTCGACAGCCTGGTCGGGCGTGTCCACTTTGAACATTAGTAAGATTGGACCAAAGACCTCGGTTTGCGCGATCTCCATGTCGTTGGTTACGTCAATAAGCATTGTGGGTGTGAAATAGTGGCCCTGAGGGTATTTTGGATGCACAAATCGCGTACCACCGTACATCAGTTTGGCGCCCTTGTTGACGGCATCTTGAATCAGTTGCTCCAACACACCGTAGCGAGCATCAGATATTGTAGCTCCGACGTCAATGTCTTCCTGCTGGTCAATAGAGGAGCCCAATCGAAGCTCTGCCACCGTTTTGGAGAGTATAGAAACAAGCTGATCATACGCAGCGGGCTGGGCAATCACACGCTCAATTCCAATACAGTTCTGACCTGCCGATTGGAAGATGCCTCGCATGATTACAGATGCTACCGAACGAAGGTCCTTAACGTCGTCCAACACAATTAGAGGGTCCTTTCCACCCAATTCTGCGACAAGAGGGGTCATTGAACGCACGGCAGCTGTTGCAACCTTCTCGGCCACTGGTCGAGAACCAATGAACGTAATATGGTCCAACCCCGGATGTGAGGTGAGATAATCAGCATCCTGCGGCCAACAGGCGACCAATTGTACAACGTTGTCATCAAACCCATTTACTCGTAAGGCTTGACGTGCAATGTCTATGAAAAACTGTGATGACCAAACCACATTTTCCGAGCATTTCACAACAATTCCATTTCCAGAAAACAACGCTGCCACAACAGGGCCCATTAGATTGTGTAGCGGGTAGTTCCATGAGACCATGGCACTGACCACGCCCAACGGTTGATAGACAACCTTCGCTCCCTTATAGGCCATGAGCATATTAGCAGGTCCCGGTCTATGTGATGTCTTCAAAGCCTCTTCGCCATGCTTTACAATCCATGCAATCTTCTCCAACGTAACCATGATTTCGCCCAACGAGGCATCTAACATTGTCTTGCCGGTATCACGACAGGCTATGCGACCAACGTCCTCCTGATGATCTGAAATGTATTTTAGAATAGTGTTAAGCACTTTTCTTCTCTCAGAAAACGTTGTGGTAGCCCATTTCTTCTGCGATTCTCGGCATTGGCCAATAATTTCATCAATGTCGGCCCTCGTCGACGCAGGGACGGATCCCAACGCCTGTCCAGTAGCCGGACAATAACATTGAATGTCATCCGGGGCATTCGGATCGTAAACAGACACTGGAGATACCCGCTTGCCCTTCCAATGGGGTAATGCCTGCTCCGGAGGCTGGATAGTGAACGGAACAGGCCTTTCCCGCTTGTTACCTCGCCTTCGCGAAATCAAAACATAATGCAATATCGGCACAACAATCGCCACCGCTATTGCTGTAGAAACACTATTGTGGTCCTTTGCGTATTCCACAATCCACCACATCTCACCCATACCGAAGATGATTTCAATTGCTCCCCGACGTACCCATTTTCCACTAAACTCCCAACGTGACCCTCAAGCTCCCATCAAATCAACAAATCAATGGAGCATGTGTATAGTTCGAGCAGTTCATTGTATATATCTAGTTTAATTCAACCTTTTTCTCGGAGTGTCAGTGTTTCTGAGGTCAGACTTCCTACGTACAGTCCGCTTCGCAGAGTACTGCAGTTTTGTTGTGCATCTAGGTTAACTGAAGAGTGTGTTACAGATTTTTAAATTTTCTTCTTTTTCTAGAGAAAGAAGCAAAAAGCGTTGTTCTGCTTCGCAGAAAGTCATAGCTTTCCCAATTTATCCGCGAGGTCTGAGGCTGGTCCCAGAAGGTCTATGCCAGGTTTGTTGATGAAATATGAAGTAATTCAAATTATCTAACTGAATGATGATGAACTGGTTACGCGTTGATATGCATTTCAGGTTGAGGATTGGTGACAGTGTCGAGGAGACGCTTAACGACGTCATCCTTGCCTGCCTTCGCCTGTTTCTGGATTTCCTCGAGCTGGCCCTTGACGGATTGTTCAGCCTGCTTTTCGGTTTCGTCTGCGTTACCGGTATGCTGTATTTAGTTAGTATGCAATATCCGGCTGAGATTTGAAGAGTCTGACTTACCTGAGCCTCGTACTTCTTGAATTCAGCTTCTTTCTCTTGTTTGTACTGTTCGATCTCTTTGGCCGCGTCGGTCTTTGCTGCCTTTAGTCTCTGTGCTCGATCTGAACAGCAATTAGGATCCATACATTGTACCTTTAATTGTAATACTTACAGGATCGGGCATTTTGAACGATCTCATGGGCCTTCTTCTCAGCCTGTTTGATGCGTTAGACGTCATCCGAACAATCCACATCCGTCAAAATACTCACCTCCAGCAATGTTTGGATACCTGAAGAGTTCTGTGCAGACTATTCTCCTAGTTAATATGCCTCTCTCATTCGTCCCCTTCCTTTCTTACCATTTTCTTCAACTAGTTAACACCTCCGTATATGATAAAGGGGCAACTACTGTGTCACGACAACAATCCCAAAGGTTGAACCCTAACCCATTTTTATTTTTTGGTACGGCATATTGTTATTAGCCATCTTTTTACATATATACATGAGGCCAATTGTTATATGGGCGATTCATAATAGAAACCATAATTGCGGTAACTTCTGGGACATACCCCAGAGCCCTTGGGACCGTTTCGCGGAGTCTGGGGTGTAGAGATCATGTATACTAAACTATGCAGCCTCGCAGAGCCAACGCCCGCCTTTTGCTTCTCTCTGGAAAAAGAAGTAAACCGGTCTCTAGAAGTACCTGGATACTTTGGATATTCAAAAAATTGCCAGCGGATAGCCTCTAGAGCGCTGTTAGGCCTTCGGGGATTTCCCAGAACACTTTCGGGTTAGTTTAGCAGGCGGCAGCAGCCCTCTGCCCTCCCGTGGCTCTGCGAGACTCCAACGAATATAAACGGGGAATGTGCATTGTTGGTTTACCGGACACTACCTCAATTTTCAAGCCACGAGATGCGTGGCTGTGGGGGCTGTGGTTGATCCCAACGGAATAAAAACATTTTTTTCTGCTTTCTCAGCCCTTGAAGAGATTAAATGGAAGGCCTTAACACCTGTCCAATTTGCCATGTGCATCAGCCGAAATATAAATGTCCGGCCTGTGGGATGCGGTCATGTTCGTTGGATTGTTCGAAACGACATAAGGAAATGTATTCATGCAGAGGCCTTCCTGATCCGACGAAATATGTGGGCAAGGGCGAGTTTTCTGAGCATACTATAAATAGAGATTACAATTTTCTTCAGAGACTTGGCCGAGGTGTCCAAGTAACAAAGAATGACGTTGGTGATAAGGGTTTGAAGCGCACTCGAAAAAGACATGTTCCAGAGATGGTGAAGAAAAACGGAGTGAATATCAAAGTCTTGCCATTGGGGATGCGCAGGGCGATATGGAACAAATCAGGGTACAATTCTAAGCGCAAGCGGTTTATTTGGACATTAGAATGGATACAGTATTCACTAGAGTCGGATAAGTGGCAGAAGAGAGAACAGATCAAAAGTGGCTTCGACGGAACCCCAATTGAAGAATTGGTAACCAGAACATTCGGGGAGCAGTCTCAGCCGTATGAAGTATATCTAAAAAAGATAGGCTGTCCTGCAAACCGGCAAAAGATTATCAAGCTGGACAAAACAAAACCGCTGAACGAGGAACTTCTCGACAGAACCGTGATTGAGTTCCCAACGTTGTATCTCATCCAATCCCATTCAGAGCTCCCACCAGATCTATATGATGACAACGACGGATCTTCTTCCTCATCCGACTCGGACTCTGATTCAGAGTCCGAATCAGATTCCTCTTCGGAAAGTGAAGATGATGACGACGATAACTCCAACAGCGACGACGAGCCTCCAGAAGAAACATCGTCACATCGATCATAATTACTGCATCAGCCATTGCATTCGGTTCTTTTCCAAAAGACCATCGACTTGCCGTTAACTAACACTAATCAAACCCCGCTATTGCACCATAGGAAACTATCAACATTCTTCTTTTAGAAAAGAAGCGAAAGGCTTTTCTTTATTGACCCTTCACGAAGAGATGTCTGGGGGCCTGGAACTGGTCCCAGAAGTAAGTTGGGGTAACAGTGTTCTTCTTTTTCCAATTGAGGAACAACTTACCTCGCTTGGCGAGGAGTAGAAAGACTCTTCAAAGTATAATGCCTCAGTTTGCATGCTTCTTTTCCGGAGAGAGAAGCAATTATATTTTCATCAATCAACTCTTTGAAAGCTTCCAAACAGCTATTTAAACCCTTTGAAGGAGTATGTTTACTATTAGAGACCTTCCAAGAGCCAACTTTTCGGTTCTTTTCTAAAGAGCGATACTAAATCAGCCGCATAAGACAGCAAATTCCGCGGGGCCGAAGCGCAACGGAGGAATATGCCGATGACAAGACGAATTATAGCTCCAATGTGGGTTGGTTGTTGCTCTGTAGGGATTTATCCACGCCTCAGCAGGTAGTGGGGTCAAGAGAGGTCAGTCAGCAGCACGTGTTAAGAGTCAGGCAATATCTAGGTAGACTTATTTCGAGTTACAACTCCGGGCGGGTTTCTTTCGGTGACTCTATAATAAATAGAATAATCAATCAATCAATTTTGGGGCACGCCCTAGACCCCTGGCCTCGCTTCGCTAGAAATTATAGGTAGCGTGTTGTTCATTCCATTCGTTGGAGTCTCGCAGAGCCACGGGGGTGCATGGGGCTGGCCCCTGTGCGATCCTAACCCAGATATTGTTTTCTGTGTTCAGCTTCGCAGGAGACTAATTAATATATTCTGCTGAAACCCTCTGTGAAGCGGAGCCACGCACGGGGTTTGGGGCCCCAGACTTCAATATGTGTAGTAGTAGTAGTATTCTGTTATCCGAGGTCAATTGACCTAGCGGCTTTCTAATTTTAGCAGAAAAGCCACTGTGCTGTTTTGTAAATACCATTATTTACCCAACATCTCCGCTAAGCGGAGCCACGGGTCTGGACAGGGTCCAGAAGTCAACTGGCCGCTCACTAGTTACCATTGGACATCGAAATGGTTTAGACGGATTATTGGCAAATCCTTTTGTACTATTTTTAGGCCAATTATCGACGAGAACTCGACCTGTCTGTCGCCATAGTCTATTTGCATTGATGAGCTACCGTGTTCTTTACGCACAGTGCCCTCGTCTAGACACGATTCCGCCACACGCAGCCACAATTCGGAGTCGGTCTTGTCATGCACTTGGGCAAATTCCAGCAGCGTTTTGGGGGTAAGGGAGTATGGATCCATTCCCATACTCTTGATATACACTACATCGCCGGGTTCGACGTCGTCCACAGAGTTGTCGTTCCCCGGCTCAGTCGCTGCGAGCTCGCTCACGTCGACCAACGGAACCACATCATCAACCTGCTCAATAGGCTCGGCGGCATACGGATATTGAGGGACCTTCGGCAAATAATTGAATGGCATGGCACATTCAACCGCATTCAAATTCAACTTCTTCCGATAGTCATCCTTCGTCCGTCGTTCCCGCTGCTTGACCCGCAACAGCTGCACCTGTGCCTCCCACAGCTTGGCCTTCTTCAACCGCCGTCTCCTTTCATTTCGCGCCCTAGTCGCCTTACTCCCCTTCCCCGGCGCTACCCTCCTCATAGTTCCTCGCAAAATGCAAAATCCTCCCCAACGCGTCGCGTACCACTTCCACCTGCCAAACATAAAATTAACTTTTCTGGGGGTCATGCCCCCAGGTCCCCTGGGCTCGCTTCGCTCAAAGTTGTGGATCGGTTCTATCCTTCTACAAGGCCAGCTCTCCTCTTAATCCCCCTAGAATAAGAAATATAACCCAATTTAAAAATTTACTATTTTAATTTCGTACGTTTCTCAGGGAAGGACATCTTGACTGTAGGTTTGTCGGTTCATCTAATAGTGCTGCTTTAGTTCTAGTGGTCATGATACCATTGTTATATAGAAACTGGCTTTTAGTCGTCAGGTTCCTTCAAGGGTTGGCCTCGCCGTTATCTCTCAAATTTAAGGTGTTTGCTCGTGGTTCTCTATCAGAACGAACGATCAAAAAAATCCAATGAATCTGTGAGATATCCTTTTTTGAGAATATGTGTCGGTTTTGCACAACAGACTTTTGTTTTTGCCCGTTGCTTTCCTTGGAAGAGTAATTTATATATCAGGCCAACTGAACCTCTGGCAATCTCCAGACCCCTGGTTTCCCTGACCTTCTTCCAAGGAGACCTACGGTTACTTCTCTTCTCCTAAATTAAAGATGCATTTACTTCGATTAGCTCTCGTACATGAAGTTGTTATTAAACCAATTATTCGGTCGTGGACCGAGCCCCAGACTCCATGGCTCCACTTCGGAGAAGACCTTGGGTACAATCCGAATTTCTGCGAAGCAGAACTACGCTTTTTGCTTCTTTTTCTGGAAAAAGAAGAACCCCATTACGCCAGCTGACTTCTGGGGCCAGCCCCAGACCCCGTGGCTCCGCTTCGCGAAAGGTTTGGGCTAGGTGTGGCCTTCTGCGAAGCTCAACTACGCTTCTTGCTTCTTATCTGGAAAAAGAAGAACCCCATTACGCCAGCTGACTTCTGGGCCAGCCCCAGACCCCGTGGCTCCGCTTCGCGGAGAGTTGGGGGTAGATGTGAACTTCTCCAAAGCAGAGCTATGCTTTCTGTAGGAACGGAAGAAAACACAGTCATCAATAGAGGTTCAAACGTTCATAAGTCTATTACGAAGGCCTGATATCGCTATAAGATACTTTTTGTGGATATAGGGCCAGCAATTTGCCGATGTCTTTGTCTGTCAAGGCGGCCATTTGAGAGAAGGTGAATTTGTCGCAAATATGGGACATCCATTTCATCCGCTTCTTGACAGTCTGTGGATCATATCCTTCTTCACCAGTAACTGTCATTTTTCGTAGTTCTTCCCGCAACTTGCCGACTTTGGCAAACGCACCCTCCATGCCCAGCTGATCCACGGTATGCTCCAACTCCTGTCGCACCCGTCGGGCCAGCCGTGGTGCATTTCCATTGGTAGACACTAGAACCTGAAGAGGACCGCGATTGATAGTCGAGCCAAAGTAAAAGTCGCATAATTCCGGTATATCGGCAGCATTGCACATGATGTTCTTGTTTCGAAACAACTGCACAAATTCTGCCGAAAGCTTTCGATCATCAATGGCTGTAAACGCCAAACTAACTCCCTCCAAATCAACATTCTCCGGCCGCACGGCCCCTTCAAAAATCTCAATCGTCCTATCACCGTCCTCCTCCAACGCCAAAATGTCCGGATGCACATCCTTCCCATACACCTCAATAATGCTCGCATCGGCATCATAACACGCCTTCACCCTTCCCGCCGCAACCTCTCCAGCTCCAATCACTACCACCTTCTTCCCCCTCAATTGATACGCTAACAATAACGAGCTCATCTCCTCTCCTAAACTTCTAATCCTGTGCTGTTGGGAGATCAATCTATTCATCGGGAACACAGCTTTATTACCTAAAACTCTCCTGGGTTAGGATTTCCAGGGCCGGAACCCCAGAAAAACCATTTCTGGGATAGGTTTGCAGGGGGCCAGCCCCCTGCACCCCCGTGGCTCTGCGAGGCTTCATCGAATAGAAAAAAAAAACAGCCCAACCCCGGTTTATCCTCAGATAAACACTTGGGTGTTAGAATTGCAAGGGGCTGGCCTGCATCCCCGTTGCTGGCCTCAACGAATAGAAGCAATTGAACCTTACCCATAACCTCGAGCGAAGCGAGCCCTGGGGGTCTGGGGGCGTGCCCCCAGGAAAAAGTCTACGATGGGTTGAATGAAGTGAGGTAAAAATAGAGGAAATTAATCGTAATGCAATTTTTGACATTTACACCTAATAAGTTAAGAAATGTTTTTGGATTAGGCAGCGCGGCCGGAGACGCCAGCCTCTGGGACTCTAGTTGCTTGTTCGCCGGCTCTAAGGATCTTGTCACCGACCGAGTCGGAGACTGGGTTGACGTCCTTCTTTTCGGCCTGGGCGCGTTTCCAGACCTCGACCTCCATGCCTCCGCGGATGACGGCAACACGCATGGTGGAGAGAAGGTTGTGAGCGGCGTTAGAATGCAGATAGACGCCACCGTTGAAGACGGCGGTGCCGTCCTTGCCGATGGCGGACTTGATAAGGGCCTTTCCGCCGGGGTGCTTGTCGACGAAGTCAGTAACATCGTGGACGATGCCGGAGATGAGGACGAGGTCGCGGCCCTTGGACTGGTCCTTGAAGTCGTCAAACTCAATCACGGGCAGCTGCTCGATGGGGACGCCCCAGTTGAGACGAGCACGCCACTTGTCGAGCTTCTTCTGCTTCTGCTGCACGAGGCCCTGCTCAATCGCGTTCTGCGAGAAGGTCTGGAGGTTGGACGCCAGACCGAGCTGCTTCATGGTCCAGATGAAGAGCTTGGTCGGGTCGTACTGGTACCATCGGATGGCATTTCGGTAGTCCGACGGGAACTCGTGGTGGAAGTTGTGGTAGCCCTCGCCGAGGGTGGCAAATGCAGTCAGCACGTGGTCACGTGGGGTTCGTCGGTCGTCGAACGGCTGGTCACCGATCCAGTGGGCCAGCGAGTTGACGCAGAAGGTGGATTGGTGGACGACGAACTGACGCAGGATGCCCGCGTACACGAAGCCGCCCTTCCAGTCGCCCCAGCCGAGGCCGGCGACGACGGTGGGGAAGACGAAGGACATGAGCAGGAGCACCCAGAGGTAATGTCTGTGCTGGATGCGGACGACTGGGTCGGCGATCAGGTCCGAGATGTCGGTACGGCCCTTGAGTTTCGGGTTCTGGAGGAAGATCATCCAGCCCATGTGTGAGTACATGAACCCTCGCTTGGCATTGTATGGGTCCTTATCGGTGTCTGTGTATCGATGGTGGGTTCGGTGTCCGTTTGACCACCACTTGATGGAGCCCTCGCCGGCGCCGCCTCCGACAAGCGCGAGGAACACGCGCAGAGGCAGCGTTGCAGAGTAGGAGCGATGAGCGAAGAGTCGGTGGTAGCCGGCGGTGATGCCGAGCCCGGTGATAAAGTAGTAGACGAAGGCCCACAACGCAGTCTTGCCCGACAGACGGACAAAAGGCGCAGCACAGAAGCCAATGAACGGGATGATGGCAATAATGGTCGTGTTCATCCAATTGATGTGCTTGTGCCAGTTGGCCTTGGTGAACGGCTGCTCAGAGATGTGCACCTTCACCTTCTCAGGCTTGTCGCAGTCCTCGCCGTCGTCCTTGCGACGGTTGATGTTCTTGCGAGGTACGTTGTTGCCCGAGGCAATCGCAGACACCTCTTCCAGGTTGACCTGTTCAAGATTCTGCATGCTGAAATGGAATGTGTATGCTTCGAAAAACGCAGGTGTCAGGACGGTACTCCCAGTCTGCCGATTCCCTTATATATAGCTTGCATGATTTTCACTCCGCGGCTTTTTAATTTTCACTCGCCTCAGCCATTCCTCCTTTTGTTGGGCTTTTCTTCCCCAACAAGGGTTAGGGCCTCCCTAACCCAACTCAACCCATCTCAAAAAAAAAAAATTAAAAAAAGCCCCATAGTCAACGAGACCCCAATTAACACAGGCAACCACGCCGGACCACACGTCTGTCCCCTGGTCGCTGTCTGCCTCGCTCTCCGCATAGAATTGGCTCCCAACAGCTTGAATCCCCTCCGGCTGTCGCGTGGACGCCGATCAGGTCCCGCCTGCCCGAAGAATCATCTTCTCACCGAGGAACTGACACATCCCAACGTGTTTTAATCTCGTGCGGCTCAGCGATGCAACCACAACACACAATCTACCGCAGGTTCGGTAGACCCATTTTGGGGGCACGCCCCAAACCCCCAGTCGGATTAGCCGAGGTTTGGGTGAGATATCGGTCAATTGGTTTCTGGGGCCAGCCCCAGACCCCGTGGCTCCGCTTCGCGGAGAGTTTGGGTTAGATTTGGGCTTCTAATTGACTTCTGGGGCCAGCCCCAGGCCCCGTGGCTCCGCTTCGCGGGGGGTTTGGATTAGGTATGAATTTCTGTGAAGCAGAACTACGTTTTTTGCTTCTTTTCCTGGAACAAGAATAATTCTATTATGCCAATTGGCTCCTGGGCCCTTGGCTCCGCTTCGGTGAGATTTGTGTTTCTAATTGACTTCTGGGCCAGCCTCAGACCCCGTGGCTTCGCGGAGGGTTTGGGCTAGGTGTGAACTTCTGCGAAGCAGAACTACACTTTTTGCTTCTTTTTCTGAAAAAAAGAAGAGTTCATTAAGCCATTTGGCTTCTGGGGCCAGCCCCCAGATCTCGTGGTTCCGCTTCGCAGTGTTTGGGTAAGATGTGGGACTCTGCGGAGCCGAACTACGCTTTTGTTTCTTTTTCTGGAAAGGAGAAATCCTATTAAATCAGTTCGGTTTCGTCAAGACATGGATTTCTGCGATGCGGAAGGAGGTTTTCTGTCTGGCGTAATTGCAAATAAAATCGGGCTTTACGAATATTTGCTACTTGTGGCGTCAATCGTGGCGGTGTGTGGCAAACAATTGGTGATGTTCAAAGACAACAGTGGCACATCACTGCATCCGGAGCATTGCTCTCTTTATTCCGGTTACTATGCCGACTCTTCAAAGTCTGGCTCTATGGCATGTTTCAAATCTTTTATACAATCTGTCTGCCTTAGATACCTACGTTTTGACTGAGCATATGTAAATAGAAAAGCAGCAAAATTTTGCCACACACAGCTTCTTACATCTGCCACAGTTCAACTTCCGACCTCTTCTACACACCTGTTTTCCCCAAAACAC
>JAJMDO010000132.1:25620-54934 GCA_030573635.1 Blastobotrys ciferrii
AAAAAAAAAAAAAAAAAAAAAAAAAAAAAAAAAAAAAAAAAAAAAAAAAAAAAAAAAAAAAAAAAAAAAAAAAAAAAAAAAAAAAAAAAAAAAAAAAAAAAAAAAAAAAAAAAAAAAAAAAAAAAACAGTCTATCCCTAGTACGCCAACAGTTAAAGTACTTCTGAGTTTGTCTTGCAGGGGGCAAGCCTCCTGCATCCCCGTGGCTCTGCGAGGCTTCAACGAAGAGAAACAATTGAACACTGCCCATAACCTCGAGCGAAGCGAGCCCTGGGGTTGAAAAAATACCTTATAATATTGGTTTACATCTGCAAGGTTGTATCGAATAGAAAGAATAAAGCATACTATCCATAACCTGGAGCGAAGCGAGCCTAGGGGGGTCTGGGGGCGTGCGGATGAGACTTTTTTTTTTCATCTGATAAGATAATCGTTCTGACGAATCCCCCTAATCGTAAATTTTGTCATGGGTGTGGCATGCTTGACATGTTTTATGGGTATAGTTTGCGCGTTTTTTTACGAAATCCAGAAATCCGGGTCATACATGAATGAAACTAGGCTTATAGCTGTGTTTCGATAATACGTTGTTTCAATTTTGAGAAACTGAGGCTATAAATGATTTCTCCGCATTTCCACCTGTATCTCCGCAGAGTCGACACGACATACACGCGAACCCTGTACCCATAGAAGTAAAGCTCGATCAAAACGAACGCTTCGCAGTTTTTAGCTGAACCCATATCTCGGCGAAGCCGACCCAGGGGGTCTGGGGGCGTGCCCCCAGAAAACAGCCCTGTCTGAGCCCGGGCACAGCATTTTGGGACATCAATAAAGGATTTTTTGAGCCTTATGACGATAGAGGACGAAGTAATTAGTCGACGGTTTGCGCAACAGGTGCATTGCATACATTTGAAGGAGTTACTGCGGGGGTATATCGTTGACCAGGAAAAGCTGTTGGGGCTGTTGAACGCCAATTGCGACTGTCGGAGGTACCAGCGGGCTGTGTTGAAGCTGTTTATACAACTGATTGAAGACGAGAAGCTTGAGCTGGCTGAGGGGGTCACAGAGCAATATGTAGAGTTGATCTGCACGTCCAGCGAAGAGGAGGAGGGTAAGAATGTGGTCGACTACAAGTTTAGTGACGATGTCAAGGTGTCACTGTATGAGGACCCCACTGTAATTGCAGTGGAGGGGTCTACGGGCCATCGCACGTGGGAAGCGGCCATGGCACTTGCCGAACATGTCTACAATAATCGCGACGCGTTGAGGGGGGTCGCGCAGTTTGTTGAATTGGGCGCCGGAACGGGGCTGGTAGGAATGCTTGCTCATCGGCTGTTTCCCGACAGTAGGGTGGCTGCGACAGATGGCGATGCGAAGGTTGTCTCGGACCTCGCCCAAAATGTGCAATTGAACCAGTCGAGCCCAAATATAGCGACGCAGATATTGCGTTGGGGCGAGGATCAGCCAATTTCCGAACAGTCGGGTAATCAGGTCATCTTTTGCGCCGATGTCACGTACGACTTTGACCTGATCCCCCTGCTTGTCCAATGTCTTCATGACTTTTGCCTCGTCTCCAAGTACGTCCTGTTATCCGCCACCCTCAGGTCCCAGCAAACCTTCGACCACTTCCTCAACCTCTGCTCCAACCTAAACTTCTCCATGTCTCACATCCACACGTTCAACCACCACAACTCCTCCTTCTTTATTCCTCCTCATTCTCCAGATATCCTCATCTATAAACTCTCTCTGTAAATTGTCCTGTGGGCATTTTTCTTGGGGGCACGCCCCCAAACCCCCAGGGTCCGCTTGGCGGATTTCAGATGGTATGCCAACCAATGCGACGGTTGCTTTGGAAACGATATGTCATTCGTGACTTCCTAAAGATTCATCAAAGAACCGTCTCGTCCAGGTGTAAGTCATAACACCCTTGTTTTAAGATCAGGCGCATTAAAGACTCACAGTGAGTGTTAGACGGATAGAACTGCATCTGTTCAAAAAACGCATTAGCTCTGCAAGGCTTAGACGAATAGAACTGCATTTAAAAAGAACCAAAAACATTGGCTCTAGCTGCGAGACCTAAACGGATAAAACTGCATTTGTTCTATAAACGCTTGTTTTGAGAGTGTTATATGAAAAGAACTGTATTTGCTCGTTCAAAAAGGAACCACAAACAGCTCTGCGAGGCTTGAACGAATACAAATGTTTTGTTCTTGTTAAGAGTTAGAAACTTAAAACTATGAGAGTTCTTGAAGGAATAGAACTACATTTGTTCTTTAAAGCCTTCCCTGTATAGTTTAGGCGAATATAACTATTTTAAAAAACAGTTCTATCGTTGAAGCCTCGCAGAGCTAATGTTTTTGGTTCTTTTTTAAAAAAGAACAAGTACAATTCTATTCGCGTTTGCGCCTCGCGGAGTTCTGTGAGGATTGGGGTTGATTACGAAATAAAGAGCCGGTTTAAACCTAGTATAAATAAAGACGATTCCCCAAGGGATTTTATTTGGCTTCTCCAATGGCGGCTCTCCAAAAGCAGGGGCAGTTATATGAGGCCTCCATGGTTTACAATTTTTTGCCAGACGCGGATATAAACTATCTGGCCTGCACAAGAGAAATCCATCGTAACACTCAGACATTCGTTCTATTTCGCAGTAAATCTTTCTATACACAGACCTCGGCGAAGCCGACCGTAGGGGTTTGAGGCGTGCCCCAAAAAATTCAATTGATCAAACAAGCTTCAAGTCGTTTGGGGAGAACGTTGAGCAGTTGATTGAGTTAGCTATCTTGTTTCCTGTCAGCTAATGCGATATTGATAGCGTCTGCTACTTCGGGGTCATTTCGAAGGCGGTTTTCGACGAATTGGTCTTGGACGCGTTGTTTAATGCCGTTCTTCATGCCAGGAGATTGTTGGAAGGGCATTATTTGGGTTTGGAAGAGAGCTGTAGACTGGGAATGGACGGAACGGGAGATTCCCTTTAACTGGGCCATTTCGTCGCGGAGGCGAGTGGCGTCCAGGTCAGGTTCCTCGCTCAGCGCCGTCGCAAGCGGGCCCAAGCGCTCGATGCCAATAAACAAGGTAATCATGCTTCGGCGTAGGAACTGGATCATTTGGTACGGCAGGAACGAGGTGCTGACGTTAGTTCTGGTGATTAGGTAGAGCTCGGCCACAAACCCGCAAAAGAGAATGTAGAATCGCCAGTATTTGCCCACGGTGCTTGGTCTGAAGAGACACAGCAGGCCGAGGCAGATTGCTGAGCCTGCATAGTAGCCGGTGATGCTTTTCTTGATTCCGGTATAAATGGACTCGTCTGGTAGATAGCTGGTTCCAAACCGGTCGTAGATGAAACGCAGGG
This sequence comes from Blastobotrys ciferrii, assembly GCA_030573635.1. Lineage (NCBI taxonomy): Eukaryota > Fungi > Ascomycota > Dipodascomycetes > Dipodascales > Trichomonascaceae > Blastobotrys > Blastobotrys ciferrii. Next base: position 28,963 of record JAJMDO010000132.1, read on the forward strand.
CCGGCGTCGACAGGACCTCATATATATGCTTTAGCTCGACCCAATGGTCGCTTCCACGTGTCGTGCCTATCTTGTCTGGATGATACTGGACGGACAGGCGTCGGAACACGCGTTTGAGCTCGCTCAGACTCGTCGAAACCGGCACTCCCAGCTGTGTGTAGTAATCCAGCTCATGGCCAGGCTCAGTGAGCTGCATAACTGCCACATATGTATCGTAGAGAGAATATAGCAGATAGGACGCGATCACCAACGCATAAATCACCTGCCGGTCCCTCGTATGGATCCTGGACGCCGTTGGCGGCGGAGACATACTTCGCGCCCGGTAGTACACATTCTGAAGAAACGCCGTGGCCAGTGACGGTATAAAGAACCAGCCAACTGCATTCAACACCACGCTAGACTCGCTCCCCCTATGTCCACTCATATTCTAATCGGCCATGCGGGAAATTAAGACCGTCTTATCAACACTTCACTATGTCGGAACCCCGAAACCTTATGAAACTCGCTTATGAAACAACCTAACCCAGAACCGTTCAAGCCCCAAAAGTTGTTCTGGGTTAGGATTGGCCCCCTGCACCCCCATGGCTCTGCGAGGCTTCAACGAATAGAAATAGTGAACCGCTTCTCTTAAAGTGCCTCCGGAAAACCTACTACTGGGTTGGGATTGCAGGGGGCCAGCTCCCTGCACCCCCGTGGCTCTGCGAGGCTTCAACGAATAGGAATATCGAACCGCTACCCATAACGTGCCCTCAGAAAGCGTACTACTGGGTTACGATTGTAGGGAGCCAGTCTCCTGTACCCCCCTGGCTCTGCGAGGCTTCATAGAACACTACCCATAGCTTCGAGTGAAGTGAGCCCAGGGGGTCTGGGGGCGTGCCCCCAGAAAACCACTTCCGAGTTAGGATTGCAGAGGTCCAGCCGCCTACATCCCCGTTGCTCTGCGAGGCTTCATAGAACACTACCCATAGCTTCGAGCGAAGCGAGCCCAGGGAGTCTGGGGGCGTGCTCCCAGAGATATACAACTGGGGTTAGGATTGCAGGGGGGGCAGCCCCCTGCACCCCCGTGGCTCTGCGAGGCTTCATCGAACACTGCCCATAGCCTCGAGCGAAGCGAGCTCTGGGGGTCTGGGGGCGTGCCCCCAGAGATAGTTCTGGGTTAGGGAGTCTGGGGGTTAGGGGCCGCGCACGAGAGCTGCATGTATGCACTGTTGAGGGTTATGTGTCGGAGGGCCGAGGCTAAGCATTCACACCTGTACAGCCGGACGCTTAGCTATAGGCACGAATATGTCTGACGAAGATGAACTGAATAAAGAGCAATCCGTGCTAGATTCATCGTCGAAGGAGGAGGTTGAGGAGGGTGAGCGGCCGGCCGTGGAGGAGACGCCAGGGGAGGAGAGCGAGGCGCCTGCAGACGACAAAGACGATGAGGAAGAGGACGAAGACGATTTTGGCGATTTTAATGACAATGATGATGATTTCGACGACTTTGTAGAGGAGCAGCAACCGGAGCCTGAGTCTGAGCCAGCGATGGTTACGGGCGAAAGACTGAATTGTCTGAATGAGACCACGTTCAACAACTCAGCACAGCTACAGGCGTCGGTGCTATCAATTCTCCAGCCAATAACGCAGGACAAGAAGGACAACGACAGTGATGATTCTGAATACCAGAATGCGCCGCCGCCCCTCCAGCACATCACGCCGAAGGCGTACTTCTCGGAGCGAAGCGAATCGCTGTGGAACCAGCTGGCGGTCATAGCCCCCGAGGTCCACCCCATAGATTGGAAGCGGTCCTCGATTCGACGGCTGCTGCTCGTCTCTCTCGGCGTGCCTTTGGACCTGGACGAAATCCTGCCAAACAAGAACACCAAACGCCTGGTCCTGCCGTCGTCAGCGACTACCTCCAAGCAACAGAACGACGATGCTGCCAAAACCGAATCGACTGAAACCACCACCTCGTCCGCCACGACTACGTCCAAGCAGGACTCGGCCGAAGTCGAGGAACTGAATATTGAGACAGAAAATTCCGTCTCCAAATGGCAGCAACTGGCCAACGTGTCCGTCGAGGCATGCGAGGGCATGGACGAGGCCGAGCTCCAGGCCCACGTTGAAAACCTCAAATCCGCAATCCAAAAAGCAGAATCCCTGTTCCAGAAATGGGAGACAAAGAAACAGGCCGCCGAAAAAGACAAGGAGGCCTTCGAAGGCGTAATCGAAAGCCTCCTCGAATACGCCCAACGTCTGCGCCGAAAATAATCATTATTTATAGATTCCCGTGTACAAATTCCATCCCCCTGACCACATTAACCTATATTTTGGGGGCACGCCCCCAAACCCCCAGGGTCCGCTTCGCGGATTATGGGACAACGTGACCTTAGATCTAAATAAGGTCTTATCATCTAAAAAGGAAGTCTTTTGGGGGCACGCCCCCAACCCCCCAGGGTCCGCTTCGCGGATTATGGGCCAACGTGACTTTAGTATCAAATGGTATCTTATCGTCTAAAAAGGAAATCTTTTGGGGGCACGCCCCCAAACCCCCAGGGTCTGCTTCGCGGATTATGGGACAACATGACCTTAGAACTAAATACGGTCTTATCATCTAAAGCGTAAAGCTTTTGGGGGCTCGTCCCCAAACACCTAGTTCCGCTTTGCGGATTATGGTAGTCGTGATATCTGGGGTTCGGGACTAGTAACGCATAAATTGAACTAGTTTCTTGGGAAATGTGTACTATACCATAGGATAAGCGTGCATATAATTCCAATAAGCCGTACAGAGCTTGTTTCTATAATTTTATCGTTCCATTAAAAAAGAAGTACCTACTTAACTTAATCGCTTAATTTCTAAAGTGTACATATATCATGGCTGACCCTTGACACGCGCTGCGACCATAATCTCCTATCATTACCTCGCTGAAGAACCACTATAATGTAGTGACCCGAAGCTGCAAATCGCTCTCTGCTTCTTTTCTGAAAAGGACTCATTGTTTAAAATGTAGTTGACCTAGAACAATGTATTTCATTTTTGTTGACTACTAGTCTTCCATTTTCTTCCTCTTATCCTTTGAACACGTTGGGCTTCTGGGAAATTATGAACCGACTCTCTCAAGCATTTTTATCCCATGATTTCAGGTCTTCCCTCACAGGTTCGGTAGCCCATGTATTACATGATAATTGTAACGCAATTTCCATTACCTCTAGCTAACAAGCCCCCTTCAATCTTAACCCACAACAGGATCTCGTGGGCTCCCCTCCAGACCCTCTGAACTCGTTCATCCACTTGTTGAAGCCTCGCAGATGGCCCCTGCAAAACCTAACTCAGAAGTATGTTTTCTGGGGGCACGCCCCCAGGCCCCCAGGGCTCGCTTCGCTCGAGGTTATGGATAGTGCTCTATGCTTCCTATTAATTGAAGCCTCGCAGAGCCACGGGGGTGCAGGGGGCTGGCCCCCTGCAAATCCTAACTCAGATGTTGTTTTTCTGGGGGCACGCCCCCAGACCCCCAGAGCTCGCTTCGCTCGAGGCTATGGGCAGTGCTCTATGCTTCCTATTTTGACATTTAATCAGTTTATTATAGCTATTAATTGAAGCCTCGCAGAGCCACGGGGGTGCAGGGGGCTGGCCCCCTGCAAAACCCAACCCAGAAGTATGTTTTCTGGGGGCACGCCCCCAGACCCCCTGGGCTCGCTTCGCTCGAGGCTATGGGCAGTGTTCGATGAAGCCTCGCAGAGCCACGGGGGTGCAGGGGGCTGGCCCCCTGCAAAACCTAACTCAGTAGTTGATCGGGGCGTGCCCGCAAAAAGACTATTATAAAGACATCATCCAGTTTTGGTCATACATGCACAAATATTAGCTTTAGTCAGCGACGACCCTTTCGTGAAAGGTCCACACACCCAGAATCCGCGAAGCGGACCCAGGGGGTTTGGGGGCGTGCCCCCAAAAAACAATTTCGTATATTACAGGGAAGACAGGATCACGGACCCGTCAGAGGACGCGGAGGCGAACACGGCAGCGTCTGTAGGGGAGAAGTGCACGTCGTTCACGGCCCCGGCGTGGCCGGGGAGTTTGTGTGTGATCTTTCTAGAGAACGTGTCCCAGACGACGGCAGTTCTGTCGGACGAGCCGGCGGCCACGCGCGTCCCATCGGGACTCCAGCACGCGCGCAGCACGTTCTGCTCGATCCCGTTGGGCGCCCCGTCGTAGACCTTTAGGGCCCGTTGGGGGCCTGCGGCAAACGGGCGCACGTCCCATGTGCGCACGCAGCCGTCCATGCCGTGCGACAGCAATGTCTGGTCGTCCGATGCCACCGCCAGACTCGTCACCGTGCTCTCGCCGTGGCCGGGCAGCTCGTACACGGGCGAGTCGGGCTGGCGGGGGTCCCACGCCTTGATTGTGGCGTCGACGCCACTGGAATAGACTGTGGCGCCCACCGAGTCGACGGCCACCCCCACGACCGGGTACCCCGTCGTGAAGCAGCCGACAGCGGCCTTGTCGCGCGGGTCCCACACGCCGACGGAGCCGTCGTCGGACCCAGACACAACCAGCTCCGTCCCGCGACGCACCACGTCGACGCAGTTCACCATGTCCTCGTGGCCCTCGTGCTTCCGCACCCGGGCGCCCGTCTCTACATCCCAGGTGCCGACGGTGAGGTCGCTCGAGGCAGAGAACAGCTGTCGTCCGTCCCGCGCCCACCGTATGTCCAGCACCGCGCCCTTGTGGCCCCTTAGTACCCCGTAGTTCTCGTTCTCGCCATACACCCGCCATAGAAACACCGTCCGGTCGCTGCTGCACGTCGCCAGGTGCATCCCGCTCCCGTCAAACTGTACCCCCAGCACCTCGCCCCCGTGTCCACTCAGCTGCACGCTCGTCGCCGGCCCAGTCGTCGTAGAAGCAACTGCCCCCTCGTGCCCCGTCGTCCTCGCCTTCTTCACAACCGACATGTCGTGGGTTCTCCCAACCACCAAAATTTATCAACCCAAATAGAGTAATGGTCTTGATAGGTGACAAACAACAATAATTCGTCAATTGGGCCTGTTTTCTGGGGGCACGCCCCCAGACCCCCAGGGCTCGCTTCGCTCGAGGCCATGGGCAGAGGAATGTTTGTTTTATTCGTTGAAGCCTCGCAGAGCCACGGGGGTGCAGGGGGCTGGCCCCCTGCAAAACCTAACCCAGAAGTAGTTATCTGGGGGCACGCCCCCAGACCCCCGGGGCTCGCTTCGCTCGAGGTTATGGGTAGAGGAATATTTGTTCTATTCGTTGGAGCCTCGCAGAGCCACGGGGGTGCAGGGGGCTGGCCCCCTGCAAATTTTGACCCAGAGCTATATTTCTGAGGGTACGTCTGCAGATGCTTAGGCTCGCTTCGCTAGGAAAGGTGATTGGAGGTATCCTGGTAGGGAATGGATTTTGAGTTTCCGTCAGTATTTCAATATGGATAGCTGGGCGGTTAAGGTTGGTTATACTTTGGCATCTGAAAAAGACGTCTTTTAACAGGTATTTTAATCGATTCTTTTTGCAGTTTTTCTCACTTGGCTTTTTTCTATTAGATTTCGCTGCTTTTAGCTAACGTTGCTTAGCTTTTGCTGATTTCGGTTTGGCTCACTCATCTGGAGTCGGGGTTTGTCTCCTGTCCTTTAGGGGTTCTTATTTCACTGTACGGGCCTCAATTGTAAAGTATCTTTGCCTTTTCAATTCTGCAGCGTCTATTAGCAGGCTGGTGTCATTTTGCATATAAAAGAAATGTAGTGCTGTATAGTGGATTTGGTCTTCGTACATCATCATCATACTGTCCTATGTTGCACACTTCCCAAAACAGCATGGTACAGCTCAAGCATCAATAATTTCTGCTTCAGTTTATCGGGAATCACGTTCCTTCACTGAACTGCGGCCCGTAATATCTTCCGATTGGTATTTCAAACACATTTCAATTCCTCTCCATCGACTTGTTTCATATTTTGGGTCTAGCGTCTTAAAGAAACAGAAGCTCTGCGAGCCTTTTTCTTTCCATCAAGGTGAATTTTTTCTTTTAAAAAAAAAAAAGAACCAAAAACACTAGCTCTGCGAGGCTTCTTCGATTAAGATGCATTTGTTCTCTTTAAAAACAGAACCAAAAAGAGTATCTCGACGAGGCTACTTCTTTTGACTAAAGTACATTTGTTCTTTTCAAAAAGGACCAAAAATACTGGCTGCGAGGCTTTTTCTTTTCGAAACAGCTCTACCACCCCATTGTCAATTATATCATGCATCTCAATCTCAACCTTTTTGTCGGGTTTTCTGCAGTCATCTTCCAAATTTCAACATCCATTACATTAAGCTGAGTATCGAGAATTCGAAGTTTCTGACACTTTAATATTTCACAATTCCGTGGACATCTAAAATCCACAAACTCCATGGCGATCAAACTGTTGTCCCGTCCCCCCCCCCCAAAAAAAAAAAAAAAAAGTGATCTATTGTTCTATAAACCACGTGCATCACTACAAAACAAGCTAAAGTTGAAAGCGGCCAATTCGTGATGACCTGTCTTCATACCAAGAATTGTTTGATTGATTCGATGGCCCGTTCTCGAAGCTTAACGTCCAAGGCACTCACCGACTCATCAAATATCATAATTGGGGCATCGCTAATATATGCCCGCGCAAGTGCAATTCTTTTTAAAAAACGAACCAGCAGCATCAAAGCGTCTTTATGTGGCTTAAAGAAGCAGTATGAAAAGGCTGTAATCGATGAAGAGCATGCGCGGGAACGTTTGCAGGCTGAAAAAGCCACATTTATTGGTGTTGATGACGATCTGGTTGAAGCTGAAAATATTCTAATTCCAAAGACCATGTTTATAACCAAGGGGATTCAACAGTTGACACATGAAATCGATAAGGTTACCAAGGAATCTGAATCTTACCGGTAGGCATTGGCCAAGCTTGACGGAGAATATGACCGGTTTGATCAGAAGCAGCAAATGAAGAAACAAGACAGCATGAAAACATTTAGTAATATGTTTGTGTTAGATGCTTTGGCAAGGCTGATACGCCCCATACATCAGCTACACTCTCAATACACCAAAGCATTGGCAAATTGATGACTTTGATTTCACCATACAGCCATCTATTGTATTCAATCACAACGGAATCCACCAAATTTTTCAAGTGTTCTTAGGAAGAATACAAAATCCAAATACTACCTACCCAAGTTGTTCAACGCAAGATGGTCAAGGTAAACTCAGCAATAAGGGGATAATAACCTCCTAAAATTGGAAGTAAAAATAACCAGTTCGAGCCTCTCCTACGAATCAAACATTCTAACAACCCAGTTCGTTCAAGAGTCGGCTTTTGACACAGATTATTTTATTTTATTCCATTTTCGTTACATGTTCGTCTTTTATATGACTATCTGTCGATCCGATATCCCACCATACAGTTTTCAAATATTCATCGGCCCCTGTTTGGCCTTGTATAAATGTCTGGAAACCATCAATCGAACAGAGCCACATTCTTGCCAACTCTGGAACCAGTTTTCACTTCGATACCGTTCTTAGAGCATAGCTCGAAGAGTCCCTGAAGACAATCGATTCCCTGTGACTGGTATTTGAACTGCCACTATTCTATGAAGACTTGCGGAGCCACTGAGACCACCCTGAAATCCTAATCCAGGACTACTTTTCCTTGAGAGCACGCCCCAGATGCCCCTGGGTCGGCTTCGCCGAATGACGGGCTCCATTCGATGAAGCCTCGCAGAGCCAGGGGGTGCAGGGGGCTGCCACCCTGCAATCCTAAGCCCAAATGTGTTTTTCTGGGGGCACGCCCCCCGACCCCTGGGCTCGCTTCGCTCGAACTTTTGGGTAGTGTTCCATTCCTTCCATTCGATGAAGCCTCGCAGAGCCACGGGGGTGCAGGGGGCTGGCCCCCTGCAAATTCTGAGAGGTTTTGAGGGATTATATCTTAAAATTGGAGGGTAATTGAGTAATGATAGCCCAAAGATGTAATTTAGGGTACAAAGGGTGAATTAAATAGTCTCGGTAGCGTTTTCGTAGTCGCTGCCGGCAGAGCGCATGTTCTCTGGGGGTTCGACAGATGGGATGAACTCGAGAACGACGTAGCAGAGGCCAATGAAGCCGATGATGGAGCCTGCAATGATTCTCAGGACATGGTCGTGGAGGATGATGGTGCCAATGAAAATGTAGACTACAATTGAGTTAGAGGACGGGCGCAATTCTGGCATGTGGGTGGTACTTACAGACACCTCTGCCCACAAAGGAGAACAGGAATGAGGCGTATCTGGCCGCAAGGGGCGGGATTTGGAACTCAAGCAGACAAATCCCCAGACCAAAAATGATCACATAGACGGCAATAATCACCGATTGGAAGGAAATGGGGAAAAACTGGGAAATCCCCCCTAATATCGACAGAACTCCCACCGCCAGGTTCACAATGCGGAACCCGTTCGAAAGATCCATTCCTGAAATGTCTAGCATTGGTCCCTTGTAACTGAAGTGTAACTAACGTAATCGTGTGTTATCTCCACCCAGCGCCATTAGTCCCAACCCGCAGCCAGCCACTTCCTTTCTTATCTCCGGTTAATTCCGCTGGAGACAGCTCCAGTAGGCATACAAGGCATAGTAACTGCACTGCTTCGTGCCTCCGTCGGTGGGCAGAAAAGCGATTGTTATTGTTCTGTGTTTTCCTTTCTTTCTGGGGGCAAGCCCCCAGACCCCCTGGGTCCGCTTCGCGGATTCCGGGTATCCCCTGATTCGGCATCATATAGAAGCAATGCTTCTCTGAAACAGTGGCTCTCTTTTATGATATATTTGGCGTTGTTTTAATTCTTTTTGGGGGCACACCCCCAACCCCCCGTGGTTCCGTCTCGCGGAAGGTCAAAAAAGGAAACAACCTCTTAATTGGTGAACTCTATATTTGAACTAAGCAAGCCCAAGAGTATCAATTGAAATGATTGGCGTTCATCTAAAGCATCTCTGAACATAGAAGTAGAACTAAAACTAACCTGAACAAGAAGGAAAACTGGTTTTGACATTGAATTATTATCAAAATTACCTAGGGGTATACAAACTTCTATAACATTGGCTTTAATTTTCTTTGACTACGATGGTGTACACAGAGGATGCTACTATTGGTCCTTAGCAAATTAAGTTAAGGCACAGCTTCCAAGCTATGAACACCATCGACGAAAAGCTACAAGTGTATCAAAGTTCATCCTTTTTAAAAGGAACCAGAAACAAGCCCTGAGAAGCTTCAATGAATGGACAACTAGGCACATCCATAAGTGAACTGAAGTCTATAAGCCAGAATATTTAGAAAACAACAACGAGTCCCAGGTTTACCATATAAAACCATTTTAAGCTATTAGCACAAAATTAATCTAATCTATCGGTCGCGCATTTAGAGCTCACGTGCCAATTTCCACCTAGTTAATAAATCTTCTGGTAAATTTACCATTCAATAAAAATTCCGCAATTTCCAGCCTCAGCGACAACTCTGATAAATACACAAAAGTGCCGTTATGCATAACTTTAGCTCTAGCTTGGTCTGGCTCAGGAATAACTTCGTATGTTGCCATGACAACAAATTAAATGTAGATCGAAACTAATTTACACGCATGCATCAGTTAGAATCCCGGATCGTGACTTATCGAGTCGATGATCCCGGACACAGTAACTCTGATTGATCCAGGGTCTAACTAACATACAATAATACGATCGACCAAACTTTAGCTAGGGGTCAGAAATCCACCTTTCCCGATTGTGTCAACTCAGAAATGTTTTCTGAGAGCTCGTCCCAGACCCCCTGATCCGCTGTGCAAATTGCAATTCGTTAAGTATCCATTGCCTCGCAGAGTCACGGGGGTGCAGGGGGCTAGCCCCCTGCAATCCAGTTTTCAACCTAACTAGAGCCGAAGAATGCAGGGGGTCTCAACTCAGACCAGTTGTTTAGGATGTGGGTTTGGGTTGGTTCCAATAGATTGATGGAGGGGTTTTGAAGAATAATTTTGTTAAAAAAATATAAACGATATAAGTTAAACTTTCTATTCCTTTGCTTCAGAAGACTTATCAGCGGACTCAGCGGCGGGAGCAGCGGACTCCTCGTTGTTGTTGTTGCTAGAGGAGCCGGCGGCGGGGGCAGCATTACTGCTGTCCTCAGGGGCAGCTTCGGTCATGTCGCCAGTCCACAAGGTCAAGTTGTCCTTCAACAATTGCATGATAAGGGTAGAATCCTTGTAGGACTCCTCGGAGAGGGTGTCGAGCTCAGCGATGGCGTCATCAAACGCCAACTTGGCCAAGTGGCAAGCATGGTCGGGGGAGTTCAAGATCTCGTAGTAGAAGACGGAGAAGTTGAGGGCGAGACCTAGACGGATTGGGTGGGTTGGTGGGAGCTCGACGTTGGCAATCTCCGAAGCGGACTGGTAAGACTCCAATGACTTGTCGGCGGACTCCTTTCGCTTGTCACCGGTGGAGAATTCGGCGAGGTAGCGGTGGTAGTCTCCCTTCATCTTGTAGTAGAACACCTTTGATTCACCCGACTGGGCGGAGGGGATGAGGTGTTTGGACAGGACTTCAAGGATGTCTTCACAGATCTTGGCCAGCTCAGCCTCGATCTTTTGTCGGTATTCCTTGATGAGTCCGACCTGGACGTCGTTACCCTTGCTCTCCTCCTTCTGTTCGATGGACGAAACAATTCTCCACGACGCTCTGCGGGCCCCGATCACGTTCTTGTAAGCCACCGACAGGAGATTTCGCTCCTCCACAGTGAGCTCTTCGCCCAGCGATGTGACGGCCTTCATGTTCTCAACCATCTCTTCATATCGCTCCGCCTGCTCGGCGAGCTTGGCAAGGTAGACGGAATCTTCACGACTAGCGGTCATTATCTACACAAATTAAGGTTAGCAACCAATACAAACCACAAAATCTACCATAGCTGCAGCGGCTCCACGACCAAGGTCCGGACTATCTCGGCGGAGGCGGCAGCGCTACGCCACAGCACTTCGTCACTTGCCACCATCAACACCATTGGCCAGGAGGGGGTACGTGCTGTTTGTCCACAAACGCCCCTAACAAGATGTCAAGGGCTCGCTTCAGCCAGAAACCCACTCCGATCGGCCCATAGAGCAGCGTGGGGGCCGTGGCTGACGTCGCCTGCGGTGGCACGCCCCTGTCGTCAACACACCAACCGCGTCGACAAACAAAGAAACAACGCCAACAACGGACAACTACCAGCGACACACCTCACCCACAGTGCAATCGACGCGTCCAGCATCCCTATACAGCTCGCTCGTTGGACAATGAGACTTACAAGAAAAAGTTATTGCGTGTGTGTGTTGTAGATGTATGGGTGAATGTTTTCGTGAATGCGTGGAAAGGCACAGAAAAACCCCAAATGGGAAAAGGTTACCCTCCCTCCCTCCCACTGCATAACCGTCAAAACACCACGGCACAAGACGCGAAATCGAGATAACAGAATGTTTTTTCGTGGCGATGCTCGATCCCTTTGTTGCTACAGTGACATCCCCTCCCTAACCCTGTCATCCATGCAATCGCCTCAAACCCCCACAGTCGGACTTTGTCGATTATTTTCTGGGGGCACACCCCAGTTCCCCCTGAGTCCGCTTCGCGGATCTTGGGATAAAATCTAATGTTTGTTTCTCTCACATTCTTGCAACATTGTTGCGCGATCGACCACTTTCTGGGGACACGTCCCTCCATCCGTGCGTCCGCTTCGCTGGACTCTTTTATATCTCTATTAACTTAGTTGTATGGCTGGAAAATACCCAGACATAGTAAAGGGCCGTATGAGGTCTCGCAGAACCACTATATTAGTTATTCTTTAAAAAACAACACTGATTCATCTATAAACGCACTCCTCCAAGAGAATTTGACTTCTCCCTTAAAGAACAAACATTTTTTTGCGCCTCTTTCAGAAGATTTATCGAGCGAAGCGAGCCTGCAAACCTAACCCAGAACTGGTATCTGGGGGCACGCCCCCAGATCCCCAGGGCTCGCTTCGCGAGGTTATGGGTAGTGTTCAGTTGTTTCTATTCGTTGAAGCCTCGCAGAGCCACGGGGATGCAGGGGGCCAGCCCCCTGCAAATCCTAACCCAGAACTGTGCCAGCCCCCTGCACCCTCGTGGCTCTGAATAGTTCAATACTCAGAAAAAGAATATATTTGCGCCTCTCTGCAAAGATTTCCACTTACCCGAATCTCGAGCGAAGCGAGCCCAGGGGGTCTGGGGGCGTGCCCCCAGAAAAGCAGTTCTGGGTAAGGCTTGTGGGAGGTGGTTCAGTGTGGTGAATAATATAATTAGGATTAGAGACAGATTCCGGGAGGGTGGGGGTATGTATATATAAATAAGGTTTGGTTGTGGCGGACGCTATTGATGTAGCTGTGATTGGAGGATGGCCTGTGGTTTGCCCATGCCTGTGGGGAATTGATTCGTTGAATTGATTGTTTGTGGTGCCACTGACGGTGACGACGTATTCTGTTGTTGTTGTGGTTGTTGTTGCTGCTGTTGTTGTTGTTGTTGTTTCATCTGCAGCATCTGGATTTGGCGCTGTCGCAGGAGGGCAGCCTGTTGTTGTTGTTGATTCTGCTGCTGCTGTTGTTGTTGTGCCTGTTGCTGGGGTATGGCGTTGTTGACGAATACGCGGGGCGGACGGACGTACTGGGCGCCGGAGACTGTGTCGAAGACAATCGTGCGACCGAGGACGTTTCCGGTGGCCGCCATGACGGTATTGATGTTCTGGCCCTGGGTCTGGGCATTTCCGGTGCTTGCCTCATTGATGGATGGGGCAGGGGGGACGTTGTTGAGCGCCCCGATGAGCATCTCGCGCATCCGGAAGAAGTCGCCCCGCAGCCGCGAGGGCATCACCACCTTGCGCTCCAGCGGCACCGGGCGCGCCCGCATCACGCCGGACATGACCTGCTCGAACTCCTCTTCCTCGTTGAGCGGCGTGTCCTCCATCAGCGCTTCGTTGTCGAGGCTCAGTTGCTGTTTGGTCGAAAGCGACGCCATCTTGACCTGGTTCCGCTTCTGATACGCCAGCAACAGGGCGTCGTACGGCTGACTGCGACCAGGAACAGCTCGTTTGGCGCCCATCGAGTGCGTCTTGCACGTCAGGGACCGCGCACAGAAGCCACCATTCGGCAGCGGAACGCCACACTGTCGCTCAACGTCCACAGGAGCCTTCTCCTTCGACTTCGCCGGGGGCCGCTCCTTCTTGGGCTTCCGCTTCTTGGTGTCCGTGCTGATACCCGCAGCCTGCTTCGCCTTCTTCTTCAGACGCCCAGTCGGGGTGAAGTTGCTGCTATCCAGTGCCACGCCCTCTGGCGTAAGCTCGGGGGCTGCACTGTTGTTCTTCCGCTTCCGGCTGTTGTTGTTGCTCGCCTTCTTCTGCGCTGCCGGCGACAGTGACTCCGTCGCCTGCCGCGAAACAGCTTCCTCGTCGCCTGTACCCGCCATATTCTATCTCCGCTAGCCCATAGGGTGCCCCAGTCTGCTCGCGATGATGTCCGGTTTCCATGGTTACCATCACCACTTCTCCTTTTTCCTCCCAACTCGCCCTAGCCTCGGCTTCCAACCCCACCACACAAAGTTCTCCCCACACAAAAACGTGCTAGCCAATTTAAAGCCTCCCCGAACTCACTTTGTTCGAAGCTATCGCTAGTGTTCAATTCTTTCTATTAGTTGAAGCCTCGTAGAGATACTGGGTGCAGGTGACTGGCCATCTGTAAACCTAACCCTCTTCTGAGGGCACGCCCCCAGACCCCCTGGGTCGGCTTCGCCGCGGGTTCATGTGTTCACGCCGGATTGAATCCCAGATTGTCCGGTGTTGGCTGGTGTGACTATGAAGAGTATGGGAAGTCGGATGGCAAACCATTGTTGAAAGATGGTAGCGCTGGTCTGAAAACTAGTGCTTTTGGTTTCTAGAAGAGTATCACGAGAACCATAAATTGACTCCAGGAGGCACGTTGAGATATGGTCTACTACAGCAGCTCTGTGATGCTAACAAAGAATACATACCCATAACCTCGAGCGAAGCGAGCCCAGGGAATCTGGGGCCTACCCCCACAAAAACACTTGCAGGGGGCCAGCCCCCTGCACCCCGTGGCTCTGCGAGGCTCCAACGAATAGAAGGAATAAATCACTACCCATAACCTCGAGCGAAGCGATCCCTGGGGGTTTGGGACCTACCCCCACAAAAACACTTGCAGGGGGCCAGCACTCTGTACCCCCCTGGCTCTGCGAGGCTCCAACGAATAGAAGGAATAAATCACTACCCATAACCTCGAGCGAAGCGAGCCCTGGGGGTCTGGGGGGTCTGGGGGCATGCCCCCAGAAAACCACCATATAGGTGCCAATTCTGTAAGGAAAGCTTCCTAATTAAGTTTCCCTCTGGTTCCGTGATGAAGAGCTAGTTGTTTGGAGTCTCAGACACACTTACCTAAACCTCCACGAAGCAGGTCCAGGGTTCTGGTAGGGATCTGGTGGGGTACCCTTTGAAATCTACTGTATCCTGCTGATATATGCACATACTAGACCAATTGTATCATCTGAAGGAGAAGGGGGTCCGAGTGCTTTTTATACTTGAGTGGTATTAAATAAATACGGGCGTAGTCGGCGTGTGCGGCGGAACGCGCGGGTCGGTCGCGCGAGGGTGGCAAACAAAGGGGATTGCGGCTCAAGGGTCGTATGATGGTACGGGTATAAAAAGGATTGGCCCGCCGCCCGGGATAAACTTCTTGTTTTACATACTTGCCATACTCACTTCATCATCATGCTGTTGAACACTATTGCACGACGATCGGTTGCTCGGGCCCCCACAATGGCTCGATTCTACAGCGAGGGTGCCACTGGCTCTCCACGCAACGAGCAGAGCGCTGATGCATTCAACAAGAGAGAGCGCGCCACCGAGGACTACTACTTCCACCAGCATGAGGCCGAGAAGCTCAAGGCGCTCAAGGCCACTCTAAGCAAGGCCAAGGAAGAGAAGGCTGCTTCTGAACAGAAAATTGAAGCCGTCCAAAAGGAAATTGACGCCAATGAGGCTCGTCTCAAGCAAGCCAAAGATCAAGCCCAGAACTCCCAGGGCGCTGAAAAGAAACTCAACCAATAGACCTTGTATCCCTCATTCTTCAATTTCATTAAATTAAACTCTCCATTCGGAGGATGCAGGAGGTTGGCTCCTGCGAACCTAACTCAGTATTGTGTTTTTCTGGGGGCACGCCCCCAGACCCCCTGGGCTCGTTTCGCTCGAGGTTATGGGTAATTGTTTTGTCGTTCTATTGGTCGAAGCCTCGCAGAGCTACGGGGGTGCAGGGGGCTGGCCCCCTGCAAGCCTAGCCCAGTAATTGTTTTCTGGGGACACGCCCCCAGATCCCAGGGCCCGCCTCGCTCGAGGTTATGGGTACCTAGCAATTTATTTCTTATATTCGCTGGAGCCTCGCAAAGCCACGGGGATGCGGGGGGCTGGCCCACTGCAATCCTTACCTAGATCATTTTAAGAGGTTGTGTTAAGAGGTGTATTAGACAACTTTGCGAGTGAATTTATTAGTCTAGGTCCATTGAGTTGTCTATTGGTTTGATTGCTTCTGCCATGTCGAATTTGGAGGGTTGTACGTCTTGGAAGTTTATGCCATGTAGCTTTTTGTTCGCTTTGAACTGGAGGAGCTCGTTGATAGTTGGATCGGTGACTTCGTAATTGCTGTGGACCCAGGAAGGAGGGGCGGTTTTGTTGCCGCCCGTCAGTCGGATTAGTTCGGAGAAGCCAGAGTGGGACTCAGCGGCGGACAGGAGTACAATTGTGCTCATTTCGCGCGCAACAGGCACGGGCTTGCTAGCCTTCTTTATATCGCGGTACGAGGGGTTTCCGTTCACAAACAGGTCCAGAGGAACGAACTCAGCGGTTCTGATAGTCTGTGGGACGAAGATGTGGTGTTGGACGAGCTCGGACAGCCCGAGTTTGGCAGATGCCAGATCAGAGGCATTTTCGGCCACATACGACAGTTTGAATGGGTATACGGAGGTCAATGCAGCAGACCTGGACAGCAGGGTTCGTGCGGCGT
Organism: Blastobotrys ciferrii; assembly: GCA_030573635.1. Classification (NCBI taxonomy): domain Eukaryota; kingdom Fungi; phylum Ascomycota; class Dipodascomycetes; order Dipodascales; family Trichomonascaceae; genus Blastobotrys; species Blastobotrys ciferrii. Next base: position 45,013 of record JAJMDO010000132.1, read on the forward strand.
TGATTTTCAGACCATATTGAACGGCGTAGTCACGGCTGTAGATCGAGGGCTTGACAGTATCGGCCCCATACCCAGTGAACTCCGTAGTCTTGACAACACCGTTCTTGCCTTCGGTAGCAGCCATTCGCAGGTCCACAAGCCACACCTCGCCTTCCTGAACTGCAAAGTCGTCCGCAAATTCGTTTGACAGAGAGCTCTCCTCTGGCTTGTGGATTCTTGACAATGCACGCTCCTCCTCAACTGCTTCATCCCACGTAACTCCCTTGAAGTCGTTCTCCTGAACAACGTCTGACTGGCCCGCCAGGAACCGTCGCACACGACGCACCCGGCTACCAGGTGCAACCTTCACTCTGAAGATGGTGGCAATCTTCTCCACCAGCGTCTTGATCTTCTGGCCAGTGATAGGGCCCTCGCCAGCGGCAATTGTTGCATTCGGTGTTAGCACCAAACTCAGCAACGAGATCACTGCCTCGGTGGCAATGTATGCAGCACAGACGGCATCTGCCTTGGTTCCAACCAACGGTTGAGGCTCCTGTCGCAGGTCTTGGTCTCGATCTCTAATCACAAAACTGTGACTGACCTGAGCAGTATAACCATCAATATGCACACCCAGCGTGATCTTCGCCACATCGCCCTCCTTCAAAAAGCCGCCTTGAAAGACATCTCCTTCCTCTGGAGCCACCGAACACACAAACTCGTCCTTTTCGATCTGAACCGGCAGCGCAATTCCCTTTTCCTCCACTTTCTGACGTTTAAACACATTGGCAGTGGCCTTCTGTAGAAAAGCATCACCCAGCCGACAAATTTCGCCCACTGACCGTTCGGCCTCATGATTGTTTTTCAACAGCCCCTGCACAAATACCAATCCCGTCTGTGCAATCTGTCCTGCCAATCTATATCGCTCTAGACTTGTCTCGTTCAATCTATTCTTATCATCAATCAGCACCCGCTGATCGGACGTCAGCTCCATTTGCATATCCATCCTTCTTCAATGCCCGTGAAAAATTTCGTTATCAAATCAATTCCTTGCCCACAAAAAAAAAAAAAAAAAAATTTCCGGCCCGGTCTCCCTCTCCCGTCTCCAGACCACACCACTAACACTAATATTCCTCAGTGAGCCCTAGACCCAATCCCCAGGGTCTGCTTCGCCAACTTTTTCATTTTTTTGTTAGTCTAGGTATTTTATGGCGCCTTTACGGGTAGGTCGGCTTAACCGAGATTTAGGTCATTAAACGATCTTCGAAACAGAACGAACAACCCTTCTTTTACCGGGGAGAACATACTTTTTAACTTGATGGCTTCCCTCAGGCTAGTATAGTACACTCCAGAAGAAGGTCTTGGAGCAGAACATTTTTCTGATCGTTTCTGGAAAAATAACAAGCTGGAAGACCAGGAAAAGAGGGAAAATATCATTAGATATCAGTTTACATCTATGTTAGTGGAATATGCGATTTCATTTAATTTGTTAGCTGATGTCGAGGGTGTCAGTCGGAAAGTTCGTGGACGATTGAATTTGTAGACTGTTTGGTTTTTTGCTTTTTTGAGGGAGGAGGCTTTTCGTTGATAACGGTGAATTTCATGTCATCTTCTGAATCGGATGGGGCAAGGCTATCGTCGTCAGAGCTTGAATCCTTGGGCTTTATTTCGTCACCTGCATGGAAAACGCGTTCTCCATAAGGGGTACTTTCCTGCAGTATTTCACAGGCTCTGTCATAAGGCACATTCTGATCCTCAGCAATTAACCGAACAAATATTTCTGGAATGACGGCTAATTCAAACACAATAGGAGCAATGATGAATTTCTTCATCCACGGGGTTGTCTTTTGAGTTTCTAGAAGCTTTTGTTGAAGGTTGGTTTGCAGAACCAGACTGGCATATTCAACACCCTTGTAACCAAAATATCCCTTTGGAGGCGTCATTTTATCAAAAGCCAATGTGATCCTGTTAATATTTCGTTTTGGAGACGTCTCAGCATATTTCTTTGCCTTTGCGTAGAACGGCGATTCAACCTCGCACGTCAATATACTCTCAGCAGTCTTTAGATGCGCTTTAACACGTTCCTCAAAACGATCACGATTGATCTCAGTGGGATAACCCTTACTCCTGCCTTTTTCCAACAGTTCCAAATGTGACAATCCAGCAAACTCATTCACATCTTGTGGCGGCTCTTCTTCATCCTCTATATTCCCAAGTTTCTCTTCCGTCGCCTTCAATCGCAGTTCAAAGTCAGTTGCTTTCTTCCGCTGTTCTTCCGTCAGGTTGTGCTTGCTAAACTTTTCCAGATCATTCAATTTCCTCGTGTGCTCTATTTGCGACTCATCAGGTTTTGAAGCGATCAAATCCCGAGTCATACTTTCGAACTCGCCAGTTCCGTCTTTCTTTGGAGCCCTGTGGCCACCAGCTTTGTTCTTATTCCCATAAGTCTTCACAGGCTTAGACGCAGGTCTAGAGGGTCCATTCATGATCAATGTAGACCAGTATGCCACGGGTGAATCGTTTAAAGCTCACAAACGAGCGCGAATTACATCATTTCCTCACAACGTAACGCGTCACGTCGCGTTTGAGCCGCACTATGGTCGGTGCTTCCCGACGTTCCGCACCTACACGCGGTACAAACTAACTCGAATATATGTGGCATTGATAGGTATAGTCTTGATTATGTACTCCTTGTTTACAAATTGAAAGAATAATCTTTCGTAATTAACTTGACTTCACCCGCTGACACGTGTCTCGAGTTTATTCAACCTAGTCGAGGTCGTCCCGACAATGCATCCATTTGGCACACCTGAATATCCTTGATACAGAAGGTAATTAATTAGCTCTTTTCGCGTTAGTTGCACAGTAGCCAATTTTCTTCCGAAAAAAAAAAAAAAAAAAAAAAAAAAAAAAAAAAAAAAAAAAAAAAAAAAAAAAAAAAAAAAAAAAAAAAAAAAAAAAAAAAAAAAAAAAAAAAAAAAAAAAAAAAAAAAGAAAGAAAGAAGAAGAAGAAGAAGAAGCAAAAAGCGTTGTTCGCAGACGACCATTTTATACCCATACTTGGGCGAAGCCGACTCTGGGGTTTAGTGGCATGCACCCAAAAAATGAACCATAGTCAGTATTCTCGCAGCTCTACTTCGCAGATAATAAAAGTACCTAGTTCCTTCGGGAAGCCGACCTCGAGGATAGGCGGCGTAAAAGAAAACCGGTTTAATAATTTCTTCTTTTTCCAGAAAAGGAGCAAAAAGAGTTGTTTTACTTTGCAGAAGCTCATGGTTAATTGTGTACAGCCCTCGAAGCCGATTTGGGGGTTGGTCCAGCGTTAAGGTTAATTATTGCGTGTGATGTGCTGTGCTGGGAATTACGCTTGGGCGCGAAAAGCGCAGACTGAGGGGATCTGCAGTTATTATAAGTGGTCGCCTTTTTTCCCTTCCTCTTTTTTTTTCCTTCTTACTAGATATCATCGTCATTGTCGTCGCGTAGTCTCTTTTAAAGAATAAAGAGATTTTGTTTGAGAACGGTAAATTTGCAAGACCTCTCTTGAAGTTAGCGAATTAGTAAAGGCTAGGTCTTTTTGTGGGATCCCTCCGTATTAAACTACTGCCCAGCTGTAACAACGTAAAAGCATCGTTCGGAAGGAGCAGGAAGAGGGATTATTGCGAAGAGCTTTTATTTGTTTTCTCCTTTCTGTATTACTTTGCTGTGTAAACTCGCCCGCCTGTTATTAATCACCGCCACCACCCTCACCACTATCATCACCGCCATGTCAGCTGACAGTCCGGTTGACGAGTTCTCTAATACTCTCCAATCGTTGTTAAATGTGAAGGCACCGGGCGTGTCCGGGAGCAAGATTAAGCAGTTGACCCAAATTGCGTCAGAGAATGTTCAGTCTGAGTCGGTGATTATTCAGAAACTTTTTACACACTTCAAGAAGACTCCTGCATCTCACAAGCTTGGTGCGCTGTACGTTGTAGACTCGATTGTACGTCGCTATCAGGACCAGGCAAAGAAGAATGAGGAGACCATTGGACCCGATGCTCCAGAGGGTACTCCTGCTGCGGCTGTTTACCGTGTCAGTGAGTTGGTTGACGGGTTGATGAGCGATATCTGTTCTGCTGGTCTTCCGAAAGACCAATTGGACAAGACTAGGAAGTTACTGGACATTTGGGACAGGGCTGGTACATTCCCAAAGTCCACTCTTGACGCAATTAGAAAAGACTACTTTAAGATCGAACGTTCGACTACACCCCCAGGTTCGCCGCCCGTCCACGTATTGACTAGTACCTCTATCCCACCAGCGCCAAAGCCTGCCATTGTAGAGGCGTCTCCCCCACCTCCCCCTCCTCCACAATCCCAGCCGGAGCAGCCTAATGCAAACGGAAACGAATATGGGAATGGAAGTGAAGGTACTGAGTCCGCCGAGAATAAAGAGAAGCCCGCTGTGCCAGACACTGCGTCGATTCTCCAGGCGCTGGCCAGCATTGCCAAGCAAAAGCCAAGTGGCGGCGAAAACGACAATACCAATAGTAATAATAATAACAATGGTAATGGCGGTGGAGCTGCCATTCCACAGGCACAGGCGCCCAACCCAGAGCAGTTGTTGAAGCTGTTTTCGCAGCAGAGTGACAATGGGCGGGAAAGAACTCCACCGAAACACGAGCGACGAAGATCACAGTCTCCACCCCGTCGTGACCAGAGGTCTCCGTCGAGAAGATCCAGGAGCCCAATTGGCGGTGGCGGCGGACGCCGAGCTGGGTCTCATGAGTTCGAGAACACCATTGCCAATGACCCTAACATTCCGCCTGGCACAGTCAAGGTCCTCAGCCGAACTCTCTTTGTCGGCGGAATTCCACCACACATGAACGAGAACGACGTGAGTGCCGTGTTCAAAAAGTTTGCACGCGTTCAAAGCATCGTTTTTCACAAGGAAAAGAAACACGCGTTTGTCAAGACTTTCACACGTCGCGAGGCGGAGATCTCCAAAGAGCAGTTCGAGGCCATGAACCGAAGCGGTAAGCTCAATCTTCGTGCACGATGGGGCGTTGGTTTCGGACCCAGAGATTGCTGTGATTATCAAAAGGGTATCTCGGTTATTCCGATTTCTCGTCTTACTGAGGCTGACACCAAATGGATCCAAAGCGCAGAAGTAGGTGGTACAAACGGAAAGCCGCTCACCGATGGCTTGGTCGTTGAGGAGCCAGACATTGAAATTGGTTCCGGCGTATCTTCAAAAGCCATTAGTCGCAGAATGCCCACCAATAGTTCCAAGAACGGACCTCGTTCTACCAAGGAAAATGACGGTTCCAGAGGCGGTGGCGGCAATCGTCGAAATGGTAACGAATGGCCCAAGAGTAACAGCGCCAGCCAATCACCACCACCGCCCTTCCCAGGAATGCCTCCATCCGCAAATGGTGCTATGCCGCCAGAACTAGCTTCCTTCCTCTCTTCTATGGTCCAACAAAACACTGCTGGAGGAAATGCCATGCCTCAGGGATTCCCAATGCCCCCTCCTCAGCAAGGCTCAAATGACTCCGGCCAGTTTCCTCAATTCCCCTTCAACCCTCAAATGGCTGCAGCATTCTTTCAGCAACAGCAACAAAACCAACAACAAAATCCCCAAAACCAAAACTTCCAAAGATAACCTGATGTACAGCTATATTGATTATAACTAATATTACCTCTCTTTAATTAACTATATATGGCCGGTATTTTCTTTCTGGCCAGGCACGTAGCCCCTAGATGTATCAGTATGACGTTAAAGGCACTAAACTACCTCTTTAATTTGGTTTTTCTAATAAATGATATCGAAGAAACTACTTAACATAACAAATTGCACTAAATAATTGGTTTGAAGGCAAGCCCCAAAGGGCTCAGCTTCGGCTGGGAATAGCTCGATATTGGTTTTTCCGCGAAGCGGAAGCCCCAAAGGGCTCAGCTTCGGCTGGGAATAGCTCGATATTGGTTTTTCCGCGAAGCGGAAGTACCCTTTTTTGCTTCGTGTAAGAACCTAACCCAGAAGTAGATTTCTGGGGGCACGTCCCCAGATCCCTTAGTCGACTTCGCCGATGTCATGAGTCTTCAGTGCTTCCGATGTTCTTTGAATTCTCGCAGTGCCACTGGGCTGTAGGGGTTGATCCCTGCAAATCCTAACTGGAAGCAAGCCCCAGACCTCTGGGTCGGCTTCGCCGAGAATGTGAGATACTGGTCGTTGGTCCAGAACTATTTTCTGGACAAGTAGAAAGAGAGGCCTACTGATGCCAGTACAAAGCGGATCCAAGGGTGTCGGAGCCGTGCGCCGTTTCTGACAATTAATTGGTATCGGATAATGTAGTGCTGATGTTCGTTCGAGCAGGTTAGTCCCAATGCAGGACATCGAAAATTGACGAAAGTCGAGTGATTAAATATGGCATTCAGGAGAGGAAGGTCAGAGCAGTATTCTCTGCCAGTGCAATCTGTGGCGCAACTGGAGGATGCACAGAAGTTCTTCGATAAGTTTCGGTCGGAATTGTACAGGGACTTGTATGTGAGCGGACAGGATCTGCGACACGTCGCATTCAACAACTCCGGGACCAAGATGAGCTGCATACAGGCAGATGCGAACATTCGGATATGGAGCACAGATAAGCCTGATTTGAAGGGCTCGGTGGAAATACGCAATGCGCATGAAAAGATGGTTGAGAGTATAAGTTGGAGTCCCTTACATGAGTCGCATCTGCTGAGCTGCGGCAGTCTAGACACAACGATAAAGCTGTGGGACGCACGAAACAAGGTGAAGCTGAAGCAGTTCAACTCAGAGGGATCGAATTGTATAGTGCGTTATTCCAATGATGGGAAATATATAATAATTGGGATGAAGGACGGCACGATCAAGGTGGTGGACGGTGACCTGATGAATCAGTCTGAGGACAGTTTACGAGTGATTGGATCATTAAGGGAGCGTGCAGAGGACGTTTATGAAATTGCCTGGTCCAACTCATCATCTGTGTTCTGTGTAGCTCTCAGCAATGGCAGTGTTCGTGTCTGTCGCATCGTCCCCGAGGAGCCTGAGGGAGAACAAGTAAAGGTTATGGTCACTCTACGGGGCCATCGAACGGCAGTAAATACTCTTGCATTTGACCCCAAGGGGAAATATCTCGCCGTGGGCACTAACGAGGGTATCGTCAGCTTATGGGACGTTCATGAATGGATCTGTGAAAGGACACTCTCAATGTTCGACCATGCAGTCATGTGCATAGATTTTTCACACTGCGGAAATTACCTGGCCGTAGCGTCAGACTCCAATGTTCCCATAGAAATTGTCCATGTCCCATCAGAAACAGTTGTAAAGACAATCAAACGCCAAAACTACGCTATACACCCCAGCATCGCCTGGAGCCCCCTCCGCTACTCTCTCGCATACACCGGCGAACAACACGGACTACACCTTTATAAACAAAATTAATGCTCTTATTCGTCAATGGGTTATTCTCCTTTTTCCAGAAGGGAAGCAACAATCGCTGTTCCTCTTCGTGAATGGCCACACTAGTTCCTGCACGCGTCTGTTGGTATAACAGTATCCTTCTTTTTCCAGAGAAAGAAGCAAAAAGCGTTGTTCTGCCTCGCGGAAGCCTCATCTAGTTCACAGTCTGCGAATACTTTAAAACTTCAATTTGGTCGTATGGCCGTCAAATGTACTAGATTGAGCCCGGTATAGCTATAGTGTATAAGTCAAACGTTCTTCATCTATAGTTGAATCATTAATTTGCCAAAATGAATGTAGTACTTCTTTCAAAAGGCGTTATTTTTCTTCCAGAGCCAATCTACCAAAAACTCGGTGAAGGGGGTTTGGCTACTTGCCCCCAAGATTGATTAACGTAATACTTTTCTCTTTTTAAAAGCATTTATTCCCGGGCGGACTTAGGGGCTTTGCCCTCAGCAGGTTTTAGTTTTGTAAGCAAAGCACGTGACATCAAGGAGGTACGGCGGGTGTATAAATGGATTAGATAATATTTACAAGTTACCGAGGACGGGGTCTAAGGTTTGGAAGTATGATTTGTCGACGTAGGACTCGATTTCTTCTTTTGCAAGCCAGGCAAAGTCGGTGGACCCGTCCTGGGGGACGAATTTGCCGTCCAGGATGTGTGATTTGATGAAGAACTCCTTGTGATTAGGTTCCTTGACGACTGCGCAGGGGGTGTTTGAAACTGTCCATGTATTAATGTTAACGCCGCCCAACTCGCGGATGCCTCGTTCTGCGGCGTCGTGCAGATATTCATCTTGGTTTAGCGAGAAGGCCGGAAATCTCCATGCGCCGGTTTTTGTGTCCTTCGTCACCAAATACAGGGTTCTGTCGAGCTTTCGGATTAGAGATCGCACGTCGTTCTTTTGGTCGGCCTCCGTTAGTCGAGGGTTCGGTTCAATAGGCTTCGTGAATGACGACTCTTCGACATTTCCATCTTCACCCTCACCTTCCCGAGGAACAACAACCTCTTGCTTGAATCGTCGCTCTCTATTGAACTTCACATCTGGCTCACCCCGTGGATAGAACACACCGGGCTGCTTCACGACGGGTCCCCGTTGAGCCTTGACGAATTTACGCTCACTCAGAGAACCCTTCTTGAAGTAGTAATGCTGCGGGAATGTCCACATTAGCCTGCGCTCCAGTTCGTCCTGATATCTGTAATACGCCTTTTCAAACGGACTCAGCGTGGGCGTGATAATGGGGATTCGTGATAAAATGAGTCCAGAAAGAACGTCCTTTGGAGGTCCACTGGGCGGTGGAGGGGCCGTCGTCCCAGCCTCGGTAGTCGTCTCCGTACTATACAGACGTCCAAATAGCCTGGGCGCCCGATTGACTGTCCCCCGGACTAGGTGAAGCTGGCGATGCATAATAATCGTCTGAAAAATTAAAATGGGACTGAATCCTATTCTTCGAAATTTTCATCCTCCCATCGTTTGGGATCGGCATCCCGCCAATTTAAATTAATTATTGAAACAAAGTTAACTTGTTGTAATTTTCTGGGGGCACGGCCCCAGACCCCCTGGGTCTGCTTCGCGGATTTTTGGGTCCAGTGTGCGCTCCCAAGGTTATTTATTTATATCGACATAGACATCGACATCAGTTGTCTGTTGTGAATGGGCAGCAGTGTCAACACCGTCCTCGAGTTGCGTTTATATTGCTAGACGTCGAATGACCTGGTCTCAATTGATGGGCTTAGTAAACTATATCGCTTCTAGAACAGAGATAACTATTTCCTGTGGTCTGATGCGATCGAGGCTGAGTATCGCACTCCGCTTAAAAGTTACTTTTCGCCATAAATAACAGTTCAAAACGCTAGTCAGCTGGTTATGAGTATTGTTCTAAAAAGAACCGAAAACGTTAACCTGCGGAGATACCTCTCAGTGAATTGTTTTTTTGCTCTATTAGTTATCAAAAGTGTTCGCTTTGTGGTCTTTTTTCGCTGGACTTGTTTAATGTTATTTCAAGCATGTTGCTTTTATTGAAGATAATTAATTGAGGCGTTGGCTCTGCAGAACACTACTCTCTTGTCAGGCTTGAGGCCCCGCAGAACTGCGGGGGGTGGGCCCCTGCAATCCTAACCAGAAGTGTCTTCTGGGGTCACGCACCTAGGCCCCCTGCGCTCGCTTCGCTCGAAAGTATGGGCAGTAGTCTATTCTTTCTATTCGATAAAGCCTCGCAGAGCCACGGGTGTGCAGGGGCTGGCCCTCAGCCAATCCTAGCCCAGCAGCTTGTTTTATTTAGAGAACCAGAAGAATCAAATTCCGTGAAACTAGCCAATAGATATCAAGTCATCCCATCGATTGAATGATTATTCCTCTGTTGAAGTCCCACACCCACGTGCACTTGCTTCATCTGTACAAAAAGGACCACGACCCTCACAATTGAGAAAATTCCATCAATTCCATCAGTTGATTCCTCTCATAGCTAACGTTTTTGATTGTTTTT